>JAQZBX010025943.1:0-29233 GCA_029593785.1 Cabassous unicinctus | reverse complement strand
ATTTGTTTTTTTTTTTTTTCAAATTGGGTGTACATGTTGCAATAAACAGTTAAAAAATATTTTAACAAATCATGCCATAAAATATTTATTCCAAGTATGGGTAATCCTCATCATCTGATATAAAACTGATTATGTACTATCTTTTAACAAAGATATATTCAATGTTACTTTTGAAAAATATATATAATTGTTCAGAATTCCAACAGTGAGTATGCAAGCAAAACTTTGCTATTTCTGATCATACCATGGCATAATCATAATGTAGAAAGTTTAAATACAAACAAGAATGGACAGCAAATGTTGGAAATTAACTCATCAATTTGATAAATGTACGTTATTTCAGCACATTATTGCCCTCATATAAAATGGTAATGATGTCTTAAAATCTTGTTTTTTAAATTTAACCTTACATCATCACTTAATACAAATGAGATGATTTGGGACACAAGTAAGGAAACAAAAGTAGAGAAAATGAGAGGGATAAAAGGGCCTGAGTGCAAGAGCTGGCAGTGTACAGTTGTCCTAAATCTCAAGTTTAATGTGGATTTAATTGACTAAATGGCAGAGTCTCTGGTAGTGGTTTTTGGACAGGACACTTTTTCATCTTTCTCCAAAGCTTAAGGAAAGGGAAAGGGCTAGTAAGAGAATTACTTGACAGTGACAGTTATGCAAATTTTTATGACATAATCTGAGTCTATGTCAAAAGTGTATGAACAGAGAAGACCCAAGATGGCAACAGAGTAGGAAGCTTTAACAATCACCTTGTCCCACAGGCAACAATAATCAGCCAGGATCTGTCCATATCAACTGTTTGGGAGACTCTGGAGACCAGAAGAACACAGTGCACCATCCAGGGAAGAACAGGAAGAGGAGACGGACTATCTGGGGTGAAAATTCATGAGTAAGTTTCCTCCATATTTCAGAGGTGGTTGCCTATCCCTCACTGAAGAGGTGGGCCCTCTTGGGACCCAGTCCTGGGCTAGAAGCAGAAGCTCTCTTTCCCAAAAGCAGGGGAGTAGAAGTGGCCTGGCACCAACTACAGCAGTTGATTGGCAAATTCAGCTAGCTGGATTCCAATCTTAAGGACATCTGAGGTTTAAACTTGCCCAAGCTACAAAGAAGCCAGCAGCATTTGTGTTGTCTCCACCCTTGGCAGGAGTGGAAGCAGGGGTGATTGAAAAATACACCAGTCCTCTGGGGCAGTAGGGATCAGACCCAGCTCAAGCCACTGCTTAAGCCCCCACACTCAGAAGGAGTGGAAGTTGGGTGCAGTTTGAACACTTTCTCAGGTCAGAGCATGCAGACTCACATGTGCCCCAACACCCCCTGGAAGGAGGGGAAGCCCACACTATCTCTAGGGCAGTGCAGGCAGATTCACCTAGGCCACCTTTAAGGGCTGCTGCATGATGGGTGCCCCTGGACTGAGAGGAAGTGTTCAGTCTCTCGTGAGCAGTGGAGGCAGACTCACTTAGCCCCCCTTGAAAGGCTGCTGCATGCTGGGCTCCAATGCACCCCTGGACTGAGAGGAAGCCTGCACTCTCTAGAGGGCAGGTTCACCCCACCCACTTTGAAGCACAAGTCCCACCTTGGGCACAGTCAGTGCCCTTGGACAGAGAGGAAGCACATACTCTCTCTCAGGCTGCCAATCTCAGCCTCAAACATGCCCCCACCAGGAGTTAAGAATTAAAGGCACAGAATAACTTTAGGGCAACAGGGAACAAGTGGCTAAAGAGTACTACCTGCTGGGTATTTTAGGAAATCCTAGATTGGGTGAGACATCAAAGAGAAGATTGGAGGCCTTTACAGTCTCTTCACCAGAACACGTTGGACTCTATATACACTTCCTTTATAGATCCCCTGAGCCTATTTTGACTGGGAAACCAGAGCTGGGAAGGTTGTCTCCAGGGGGACACTTCTACCAAAATTAGACCTCCAGGAAATAGCAGCAAGAGAAGACAAAAGGAATATTAAAAATATATACAGGCAAATAAAAGACAAACAGAATAGACTAGCATTCATGGGAAGGAACAGGGGAAGCTTTAGCAAAAAACAAACCAATAAGAAAGCCATAAGCTAAAGAGAGAAACTGAGCACAGAATAATCACATTTTAAAAAATTAGATACCAAGACACCAGCAAAAAATTACAAGCCATACTAAGAAACAGGAAGATTTGGCCCAACCAAAGGAACAAATTAAACCTTCAGATAAAACACAGGATTCGAGACAACTAATCACAGATATCCAAACAAATCTCCTTAATAAATTCAATGAGATAGCTAAAGAGATCAAGAATATTAAGGAGACACTAGTTGAACATAAAGAATCTGAAAGTTTGCAAAGGAAAGTAACAAATCATATGGGAGTGAAAGACACAATGGAAGACATTAAAAACACATTGGAGGCATACAATAGTATATTTGAATTGGTTGTGGACAGAATAAGTGAGTTGTAGGACAAAGCATCTGAATATGAAAAGAAAGAACAGAAAAAGAAAAGAATGAAAAAAATGGAAAAGGGTCTCAGGGAATTGAATGAAAATGTGAAATGCACAAACACATGTTATCGATGTACCAGAACGAGAAGAGAAAGGAAAAGGTGCAGAAAAAATATTTCAGGGAATAATGACTG
Source organism: Cabassous unicinctus (assembly GCA_029593785.1). Classification (NCBI taxonomy): domain Eukaryota; kingdom Metazoa; phylum Chordata; class Mammalia; order Cingulata; family Chlamyphoridae; genus Cabassous; species Cabassous unicinctus. The sequence goes on along the minus strand of JAQZBX010025943.1, from coordinate 26,604 downwards.
AAAATTTCCCAACCATTATGAAAGATGTAAATATCAGTATCCAAGAAGGACAATGCACCAAAACGGAATAAAACTGAATAAACCTACTCCAAGACACCTACTATTCAGAATGTCAAATGCCAGAGATAGAGAATTCTGAAAGCAGCAAGAGAAAAACAATTCATCACATACAAGGGAAGCTCAATATGATTAAGCACAGATTTCTCATTAGAAACCATGGAGGTGAAAAGGCAGTGGTATGATATATTAAAGATTCTCAAAGAGAAAAACTGCCAGTCAAGAATTCTTTATCCAGCAAATCTGTCTTTCAAAACTGAGGATGAGTTTAAAGTCTTCACTGATAAACAAAAACTAAAATAGTGTGTCACCAAGAGATCAGATTTACAAGAGATGTTAAAGGGAGTGCTGCAACCTGAAAGTAAAAGACAGGAGAGAGAGGCCTGGAGAAGAGTGTAGTAATGAAGATTATTATTAAGGGTTATGAAAGGGGAAAAAGATAAATAATAAGATAGGTCAATGGAAAATCAAAAGATATGTTGGACAAAATAAGTAATGCCTGCACAGTAATAACATCAAAAGTTAATGGATTGAATTCTTCAATCAAATGGCACAGACTGGCAGAATGGATGAAAAAAATCAGTCATCTCTATGTTGTGTACAAGAAACTCATCTTACATGCAAGGACACAAATAGAATGAAAGTAAAAGTTTGGAAAAAGATATTCCACATGAACAGTTGTGAAAAAAGAGCTGGAGAAGACATACTAATATAGGACAAAACAGACTTTAAATACAAAACTGCTAAAGCTCCAGGGATGAAGAAGGGCATTATATATTAATACAAGGAGGAATTCACCAAGAAGGAATAACAATAATAAATTTTATGCACCTAACCAGGTTGCCCCAAAATAGATGAGATACACACTTGCAAACCTGAAGAGAGAAATAGAGGTCTCTAAAATAATAGTTGGAGACTTCAAAACCAAAAGTTGGTTCTTTGAAAAGATCAACAAAATCAACAAACCCTTAGCTAGACTGACAAAGGAAAAAATAGAGAAGATACAAATAAATAAAATCAGAAATAAGAGGAGGGACATTACTACTGACCCCATGGAAATAAAAGAGCATAAGATACTATCAATAACTGTATACCAAAAAACTAGACAATGTAGACAAAATGGGTAAATTCATAGAAACACATATATGACCTACTCTGACCCTAGAAATATAGATGACCTCAACCAACAAATCACTAAATTGAGGGGGAGAATCACATAATCATCTCAATTGATGCAGAAAAGGCATTTGACAAAACCCAACATCTTTTCTTGATGAAAACTCCCTGAAAGATAAAAATAGAAGGAAACTTTCTCAACATGATAAAGTGCATGTATGAAAAACCCACAGCTAAAACTGAACTCAATGGAGAAAGACTGGAAGCTTTCCCACTGAGAACAGGAACAAGACAAGGATGCCCACTATCACTACAATCAATATTGTGCTAGAAATTCTAGCTAGAACAATTAGACAAGCAAGAGAAAGTAAAGGAATCCAAATAGGAAAGGAAGAAGTAAAACTTTCACTGTTTGCTGATGAATGATCCTGTATCTAGAAAATCCTGAAAAAATCCACAATAAAGCTACTAGAACTAATAGAAGAGTTCAGCAAAATAGGAGGATACAAGATTAAAATGCAAAGTCAGTAGCATTTCTATACACAACTAACAAGCAACCTGAAAGGGAAGTCAGGAAAAAAATCCATTTACAACAGAGACTAAAAGAATTAAATATTTAGGAATAAACTTAACCAAGGACTTAAAGGACTTGTATTCAGAAAACTATGAAACATTGTTAAAATAAGCCAAAGAAGACCTAAATAAATGGAAGGACATTCCATGTTCATGGATTGGAAGACTAAATATCCTTAAGATGTTAATTCTACCCAAATTTATCTACAGATTCAATGAAATCCCAATAAAACTTCCAACAGCCTTTTTTTTACAGAAATGGAAAGGCCAAATATCAAATTTATTTGGAAATGGTAAGAGCTCCTGAATAGTCAAAAAAAAAAATTATCTTAAAAGAAGAATGAAGATGAAGGGTTCTCATTTCCTGACTTTAAAGCATATTACTTAGCTACATTGGGAAAAACAGCATGGTACTGGCATAATGATAGGTATGTTGACCAGTGGAATAGAATTGAGTGTTCAGAAATAAATCCTCAATTTATGGAAAACTGATTTTTGACAAGGGTGCCAAGCCCACCCAGCTGAGGCAGAACAGTCTATTCAACAAATGGTGTTGGAATAACTGGATATCCATACCAAAAAGAAAGAAGGAGGACACTTATATCACACCTTATATAAAAATAAACTAAAAATGGATCTAATACCTAAATATAAAGCTAAAACCATAAAGCTTCTGGAAGAAAATGTAGAAAAGCATCTTCAAGATCTTGTGATAGGTGGTGGTTTCTTAAGCCTTACACCCAAAGAATGAGCAATGAAAGAAAAAAAAAAAGATAAAAGGGACCTGCTCAAACTTAAACACATTTTGATTCAAAGGGCTTTGTCAAGAAGGTGAAAAGGCAGCCTACTTAATGGAGGAAACTATTTGGAAACCATATATTCGATAAGGGTTTGATATCCATGCTATATAAAGAGATCATACAACCCAATGATAAAAATAACAAGCAACCCAATTAAAAATGGGCAAAAGAATTGAATAGACATTTCTCCAAAGAGGAAATACAAATGGCCAAAAAGCACATGAAGAAATCCTCAACATCATTAGCTATTAGGGAAATGCAGATCGAAGCTACACAGAGATATCATACCACACCTTATAAAATGGCCTTATAAAATTATTAATAAAACAGAAAACTGCAAGAGCTGGAGAGGATGTGGAGAAATAGGAATACTTCTTCACTGTTCTTCACTGTTGGTGGGAATGTAGAACGGTGCAGGCTTTGTGGAACACAGTTTGGCAGTTCTTCAAGAAACTAAATATAGAACTGCCATATGATCCAACAATCCTGTTACTAGGAATATATTCAGAAGAATGAAAGCAAGGATGCAGACTGACATTTGCACACCAAAGATCATAGCAGCATTATTCACAATTGCTAAAATATTGTAACTACCCATGTGTCCATTAACCGATGAGTGAGTAAATAAAATGTGCTATAAACATACAATGAAATACTATTAAGCTGTAAGAAGAAATGAAATCTGAGTGCATATGACTACATGGATGTACCTTGAGTACATTATGTTGAGTGAAATTAGTCAACACAAAAGGACAAATATTTTATGGTTTCACTAAAATGAACTACATACAATGAGTAAACTAACAGAGGTAAACTCTGGAGTCTAAGTCACTAGGATATAGAATGTGGGTTGAGAATGGGAGCTGATGCTTAATGTACATAGACTTTTTAATAAGGTTTATTGTAAATGTGTGGAAATGAATAGAGTTGACGGAAATAAATTATAGTGAGTATAACTAACACTGCTGATTTATAAATGTGATTGTGGATGAAAAGGGTCGTCTGTGGATGTAATATTTCAATTGAAAGGAAGCTAGAGAATAATGTAGGGCCTTTTAACATAGTGATTTTGGTGGTGGATGAAAATTGTGGTTAATACTATAAGTACAAGAATGTTCTTTTAAAGAGTGTTAAGAATATGGTGATACATGGGAAAGTTACTCCTAATGTAATTTATGGATTATAGTTAACAGTAACAGTGTAATAATTTTGCAGCGATGGCAAAGAACCTATTATTTCAATTCTTAGGGACAACAATAAGGAAGTATATGGGTTTTTTCCCTTTGGAGTAATGAAAACATACTGAAATTGATGTGATGACAGCACAACTCTGTGATGAATATCAGAGCCACTAAGTGTATACTTTGAATGGATTGTACAAAGCATGGTACTGTATAGCACAGTGAATCTTGTGGTGGAAGTTGGACTGTGGTTAACCAAACAAATATGAGAACATTTTCTCATGAAGTATAACAAGTATATAATACTACTATAGTGTGTTTATTAATAACCGGGTGAGTTGGGGAAAATACACTAAATTTAAGATATTGGCTCTAGTTAGTAGTAATGTTTTGATGATGCTCTTTCACAGTTTGTAACAATCATTTTACAATGCAAGGTGTGGGTGGTGGGATAATGTATGGGAGCCCTGTTTGATATAGGCATGTTTCTTTTGTAAGTTCACAACTTTTACTATACACTTCTTGCTTATTCACGTATGAATGCTAAATTTCAATTAACAATAGTTTTTAAAAAGTGTATGCATGGAAGATGAACAAACACTTTTAGTAGACCATAGAATACTCGTGATCATCATTTGAAGCTTGAACAGAGCGTTTGAAAGATCAATAACAGAAGATATTTAATTACTGTAGGCAGTATATATATACAGTGCTCCCTCCTAAAGGGGCATGGAATACAAAGGATCATAAATAGCTTCAAGGAAAACTTAATTTCGTTATTAGATGAGAGACACATGTTGTGGGTCAACAGAGATATATGGGGTGCATCCCTGCTATTTGGACACACAAAACCATGCCCACCCAGAAAATGTCTCTGGATGCCTCTGTAAACACGATGATGTCAGGCCCGTTGGATCAGACTCAATGAGGGCATTTACAGCCACCATTCCAGACCTGTGGCAATGCTGTGGGCACAGCCTCTCTTACTTGTACAGCAGATCTGATCATGTCACTTGAAACCCAGCATGACTTTCCTCAACTTTAGGATACAAACCAAAGTCCTTAACACAGCTTGTAAAGCCTGATGTGGTTGTACTACGCCTGAATTTCTAACCTCCAAGTGGTATTTCTCTTTCCCTTGTTTCTACCTTCTAGGAGAGTTCTTTAAAGGGTCAATCCTCTTTCTCACCACAAGGCATTCCCATTCATTTGTCCATTTGCTGGAAATCTGGCACTTCTACTCATCCTTCAAATTTCAGCTTAAATATCACTACTTCACCAGAGTGTGTCCATTCTCCCAGCCTTAATCAGGCACCGCTGTTAGATTTCCATTGGTACTTTCATATTTGTGGCACTCTTCACGCTTGTAGTAACTTGTACTGCCTCTGTCTTCCCTTCTAGTGCTCTAGGCAGAGGAACTGTCTCAAACTTGACCATATCTCCAGCAATGAACACAGTTTCTGAAAGATAATAGAGACTCAGTTAACATTTGGGCTATGAGTACATTAAGTGATAATAACAAGAAAGAGGTACAATTTGTAGGCAGTTTATTTTTTTGTATTTTTTCAGCATTATTGAGATTTAATTGAACTATAACACATTGCAAATATTTAGAGTGTAAAATTTCATGAGTTTTAACATGTGCATATACCCGTGAAGCTACCTACACAATCAAGATACCAAACATTTCTATCATCCTCAAAAGTTGACCCTGTCACTGACTCCCAGCCCCAGAAAAGCACTTGCTATTATAGATTAATTTGCATTTTCTAGCATTTTGTGTAAATGGAATCAAACAGTAAGTATGCTTTTTCTGTTTAGCTTCTTTTTATTAAACATATTTATTTTGAAATTGATCCATGTAGCCTCAGGTGATACCAATGTATCAATAGATTTTTTTTTCCTTTAAATGTTGAATAATTTTCCATTGTATGGATGTAAAACTATTTGGTCATTCTTTCATCTATTGATGGAAATTTACATTTTTCCTTTATATAGTTATACAAATAAAGTTGTTAGGAACATTCGCATGCATGTCTTTTTGTGTTATGTCTTTTAAAATGAGCTGTAGTTTCTCTTTGGTAAATACCAATGAGTGAAATAACTGGATCATATGTTAGTTCTATATTTAGTTTTTTAATAAATGATCACACTATTTTCCAAAATGGTTACACTATTATATTCCCAATTCTAGTGTATGAGAGATCTAGTTCTGCCACATTCTTGTCAATACTTGATATGGTCAGCCTTTAAAATTTTTGCCATTAGCATAGGTGTATAGTGGTATCTCATTGTAGTTTCAATTTGTATTTCCATAATGCCTAATGATGTTGAACATCTTTTCATAGGCTTATTTGCCACCACTTCTTTGATGAAGCATTTGTTTAAAAGTTTGTCTATTTTTAATTGAGTCATTAATTATTTTCATATTGAATTTGGAAAATTCTTTTTATATTCTGCATACAAGTCTTTTAGCAGACACACATTTTGCAAATACTTTCTTCCATTCTGTGATTTGTCTTTTCATTATCACCAGGGTTATTGGAATAGTATTTTATAAATCCCAATTTATCAGCTTTTTCTTTTATCAATCATGGTTTTTGGTGTCATATCCAAAAAATATTTGCCTAATCCAAGGTCATAAACATTTCTCATATATTTTCTTCTAGAAGTTTTATACTTTTGGGTTGTATATTTGGTCTATATTCCATGTGTTAATTTTTGTATATGGTGCAATGAATAGATAGAATTTATTTATTTATTTTTTTTACTATGGATATCCAACAGTCCCATCACAATTTGTTGAAAAGAGTATCTATTCTTAATAGAATTCTTTTATATTTTGTTAAAAACTAGTTGCCCATATATACTTTGGTCTCTTATGGACTCTGTGTTCTGTTCTTTCAACTATTTGTCTTACTTTGCACTGATACCACACTGTTTTGATTACTATAGACTTTATAAGTATTGAAATTGAGTACTTTTGGTCCTCTGACTTTGTTCTTCTTTTCAAAGTTATTTTGGCTATTTTAGGTCACTTTCATATGAATTTTATGATTAGCTTATAAATTTCTATGAAAAAGCCTGCAGCGATTGTGTTTAGGATTGCATTCAAACTTTACATCAATTTTGAGAGAATTGGCATTTTATCAATCCTGAGTCTTCCAAACCATGATTAAGCTATCTCCCTGCATTTCTCCACTTATTAAGATTATGTTTAATTTCCCTCAGTAAAGTTTTCTGATTTTCAATGGACAGCTCTTGCACATCATTTGTCAGATTTATTTCTTAATATTTTGTTCTTTTCAATGCTACTGTAAATGGCATTTAAAAATAAATTTTGAATGTTAATCAGTAGAATAAAAAGTACAATTTATTTTTACATATTAATCTTGTATCCTGCACCCTGCTGAGCACATTTGTTGGTTCAAGTACTTTTCTTGTAGGTTCCATCAGATTATTTATATAGACGCCTGTGTCAATTGTGAATATAACCTTTTTATCTTGTTTCTTTCTTTCTTTGCAATCTGGATACCTTTATTTTTATTTTGTTTCTGTATTGCACTGGTTAATATGTCCAGTAACATGTTGAATAGCAATGGTGAGAATGGACACCATTGCCTTGTTCCTGAGGTGAGAGGGAAAGCATTCTATCTCACCAAAAAATATGATGTTAGATGTAGTTTTTAAATAGATGCTCTTTATTTGATTGAGGAAATTCATTTCTATTTTTAGTTTGCTGAGCTTTTCCTTTTTTATAATAATTAGTATTGGATATTTTTAATGTGTTCCTTGTGTCTACTAAGAAACTCATATTATTTTTTCAGTTTTTTAATATGGTTAATTTTACTGATTTTTAAAAATATATTTTTATTGAAATATGTCATTCATACATGAACATATATAAACAATAAGTGTATAGTAAAAGTTGTGAACTTACAAAATAAATGTGCATAACATCCTGCAGGAGTGCCATACATCACCCCTCCACCAACACCAACAGTGACATTTACTTCCCCAGACTACCCTTTTCAGCCACAATCCCATTTATAAACCAGCTGCTACTCACTATAATGTGTTACCATCAACTCCACACATTTCCACACTCTTACAGTCAAGTTAATTAAAACCTCTACATACAGTAAGCATCAGTAGTTCTTCCCATCCCTCCTCTTATCTCCTAATAACCTATACTCTAGGTTTTACCTCTATGCGTTTATTCTTCATATTTAGTTCATATTAATGAGACCATGCAATATTTGTCCTTTTGTGTCTGCCTTTTTTTCACTTAGCATAATATCTTCATGATTCATCTATGTTATTTTATGTGTTTCAATTTCATTTCTTCTTACTGAAGCATAGTATTCTGTTGTATGTATATACCACATTTTCTTTATCCATTCATTGGTTGATGGACATTTGGGTTGTTTCTGTCTTCCGGCAATTGTGAATAACGCCGCTATGAACATTGGTGTGCAGAGGCTGTTCATGTCACAGTTTTTAGTTCTTCTGGATATACTCCTACCAGAGGAATTGTTGGATCATATGGCAGTTCTTTATTTAGCTTCCTGAGGAACTGCCAAACTGTCTTCCACAGAGGTTGCACCATTTTCGGTCCCACCAACAGTGAAGGAGTGTTCCTATATCTCTACATCCTCTCCGCACTTATTGATGTGGCGTGATTACTAACTGCCCTGTGGCATCAGCTGACTCTTGGAGATCCTTACTCTGCTGCCATCTTGCCCTCCTCTCAATGATTGCTATTTGAATGCTAAACAAACCCGGCATTCCTTTGACAAACCTCATTTGGTCATGATATATTTTTTTAGATCTTGTTGAATTCAATTTGCTGAACTTTGTTTTAAAATTTTTGCACCTGTGTTCTTGAGATGTATTTTTCTTTTCTTGTGAGGTCTTAGTTTGGTGTTCATAAAATATCAGAGTTATTCTGGCCTCAGAGGAGGTGGGACATATTCCATTCTTTTTAACTTTATGGACAAGTTTTCATAGAATACAAATAGTTGTTGGAAATCACCAGTGAAGTCTTTTTGGGCCAGGAATTTTCTTTGTGGGAAAAATTTAAACTAATATTTCAAATTTATTTATTTTTTTCTTCAGGGGGCTTCAGGGGGCTTTTAGAAGAAACCCCTGCTTCTATTTGTTGGCATAAAATTGTACATAATTTCCTCTTATCACTTTATTAATATCTGTGGAACCTATAGTGATGTCTCTCCTCTCATTCCTGATACGTAATCTATATCTTTTCTTTCCCTGATCAACCTGGCTAAGGGATTATCAGTTTTATTTTCCTTAAATACAGATTTGATTTAATTTATTTTCTCTGTTGCTTCTCTTTCATTGAATACTATTTTCAAAGTTATTTCCTTTTTCTGCTTACTTTGGTTTAATTTACTCTTCATTTTCTAGCTTCTTATGTCAGAACTTGAAGTCATGAATATAGGACCTTTCTAATGTAAACTTTTGTACTATAGACCATTTAGATCTTTCATACAACTTTTAAAAAATTATAGAGAAGACTTTATTGCTTGTAGAATTTTTTTAGAATGAGATATAATTTTCAGGTTGTAAATTGCACAACTCTCAAGGCTACAGTTTTATGAATTTTGACAGATGTATATACTACATAATCTTTACCCAAATCAAGATATTCAACACTTCCATCACCCCAAAGAGTTTTCTCTGCCCATTAAATCCCTCTACACCCACACCCACTGTTATAATTTCTATTGGCATACATTAAGTTTCCCTTTTCTCGAACTTCATGTAAATGGAATTATGCAAGTCACTCTTTTGGCCACCAAAATACTTTGGAGATCTCTTTATGTCATTAAATATATCAAGTTTTTCCCATGTTTTTTTGAGTAATTTTCTTGGTTATTCTATGTAAAGTTGCTATGGATATTCTTGTACAAATCTTTTTGTGGATGTATTCTCTAATTTCTCTTGGGTTATAGACCTAAGAGTGGAACGTCCAGGTAATTGAATAGCTGTCTGTTTAGCTTTATTATAAACTGCCTAACAGTTTTTATAAGGCGGTATACCATTTTACACTTATAATAGCAATGCATGAGAGTTATATAGGTGCTCTACATCCTTGGTAACACTTGTCGGTCTTTTCAATTTTGTCTACACTGGCAGATATGTGGTGATATTACCCTGTTGATTTATTTTGCATTTCCCTGACTACCAATAAGGTTGAGCAGCTGTCCAGGTGCTTATTTTGAAGTATGTGATAAAATATTTTGCCATTAAAATTTCTTTTCATCAATGCTCTATATGATTCACTTTATAAAATGAATATTACATCTTTGTACTATGAACATTTTCTCCCAGGCTCTAACTTACTTTTCTTTCCTTAATGCTTTCTACCACACAATTTATTAATATTATCTCAATTTGTGTATGTACCACTATTAACTTAAATAGCTGAATTGTGTCTAATATTTTTGTTTAAATAATATTGAATAAAAATATTGAAATTACATTTTGAACATTTTCTGAGGATGCATTTTAGATGACATTACATTTAAAAGTCAGATATCATATATATTTAAGGGCTATTACTTTCTTTCCCATCTCAGGTATTGTGAGAACACTAAATAAAAATCTCAAACTAGGCCCTTTGGAACCCCAGTTTGTAATTTTGCTTTACCTCTAATTATTATTTTGAGACACAAAAGATGATTTCCCTTTTGCTATAATCCTTAACCATATTTCTCATCTATTAAAAAAGAATCCTCCCATCCATCCTCAAGTTCACGATTCATTCTTCTACCTGCTCACATCTGCTATTTTTAAGTTGTGCATTTCTTGATTCAGCATTCTTCTCATGACTGTCTTCCAGAGTTTTGACAAAGCTGATTCAGAGAATTTTGCCTGATTTTTCAGTGTTTCAGTGGAGCTCCCTATTCTGACATTTTATCTGATGTCACTTTCTTGGAAGCTTTTAAGATTCTCCTTGATAGAATTTTCCCTCTTCGTCTCACCAGATTATAGTTATATACTTGTATCATAACTTTTTCCAGTTTGTTTTGGATATAGACTTTATTCTTGTTTGTGGGTATATCCCTTGCTCAAATTTAAAGCACCCTGAGGGCAAAGTCTTTGCCTTGCAACTTTATACCTCTTCATAATTCTTAATATACAATTTTTTCACATAAGTGTCCAATGTATATGGGTTAAATATAATTCAATTACATTAATTTTCATTAAATTTTCTTAAAATATCATTTTCTATTATTACTTTTAGTAGACTTGTACCTAGTTAAACTTATCTATGTTAAAAATGCTTTTATACTTACCTGGCAGGGGAGATACCACGATCACAAAGCTGGTTTTCCCATGTTGAGACTTACCCATTGCGCTCCAGATGTGCTGACCCCTGTGATTTCCCCAAATGCAGGAAACTCAACTGCATAAATTGTGGTAGTGGGGGACTGCATTCCTGCTCTTCTCTTTAAAAAAAAAAAATGCTTTTAGAGTAATTTTCTGGCCCATTTTATATATTAAAAAAAAAACAACTTTGAGTAGGATTTTTTTTTTTTACCAGAACACAAGAGTTACAAGAGTAACTAAAAAGACTAAAAAATTATACTTTGCTCAAGTTCCTGAGGACTCAGTTAATGTCATCACATTTTAGAAGCTTCTGCAGATCTTCCTAGGTAAAGCTTTGTTTCCCTTATGGAGAACTTTGAACTCTGCTGAAGCAGTAGCATGTGGTACACTGTGTTACATTTATTTATTCATATAACTGATTCTCATAAGAGATTTTAAACTCCTCACCAGGGAAAGACTGTCTGTTTTATCTCTTTAACCCCTGTTCCCTGCATAAAGCCATGTTTACAATGACACTCAAAACATTTTTTTTATTAAACATAAGTCATTTAAACTTTGAATATTAAAGAGTGAAACAAATAATTTCTAATGCTACTTAAAGTCTGTGACAGAAATAGCCAAAATGTAAAAAATACCTAAGTGCCCATCAACCAATGGATGGGTAAAAGATTGTGGCACATGTACACAATGGAATATTATTTGTCTATAACAAAGAATGAAGTTCTGAGACATGCTGCAACATGGAATAAACAGGAAAATGTTATGCTCAGTGAAATAAGCAAGACACATAAAGACAAATATTGTATCATGTCACTTGTGAGAGATGTCTAGAAGTAGCAAATTAGAAGAAGTTATGTGTTATGAGTGGAGGGGGTCACGGAGGAAGGGGGAGTGTATGTTTGGCAAATATATAGCGTCTGTAAGTAAAATTAATTTTTAATTAAATGTCTATGACAGCACCATAATTGGGTGGACTAAAACAAATTTTAGGTAAGGCAACCGTAAAACCAGTTCACTTCTCAGTATTTGGAATAGGATAATGAAACTTGATTAAGTAAAAAGTCTCGTGTTATGGCATATACCTCACAATTTACACCAGAATTTCAATTCAAGGTCTCTGTCCCAGATGTAAACCAATTCCATCAATGTCCATATACATTGAGTTCCCTTAGCAAGATGGCTTTATAGTTACTATATACAGCTGAGTAATAGGGAGTTTCCTTAAAATTGTGTGGTTATCTTATTGTGGATTTTAGAGCAGTGAATTGTGATTGAATACATTTAATTGTTGAAATTTCAAAGAGGTCACCAGGGAATCTTTAGGGATTTCTTCTTTATATTTTTTTCCTCATCTCATTTTGATTGTAAGTGATAAATTGAAAAAAACAAGCTAAGCTTTTTCCTAATGTTTTTCCTCTTCTCATTGCTATTAGCTAGTTTTGTCCCCTGTTTACTGAGAATTCTAAAAGATTGGACTGATGTTTAAGGTCTTAATTAAGATTTAAATGGCAATCTGCTTACTGCATCTTCCTTTCAATTTGCATCAATAAGTACATGCCAAAAGAATATCCAGAAACATTTTGATGGAAAGTTTGCTTTAGTAATTATCATGCAAGCATCAACCTTTTATATTTTTCTTTTTTATAACTCCTTATCCACTATCATACTACCTTTATGTTAAGGTGGTGTACCAGAACTGTCTTTACTTCTTCAAAATATTGTAAGATATTGTCCAGGCCACTAAAGGAGCATTAAATCCAGCAGGCTTTTGCCACTCCCAGCTCTTAATGATGAAAAGCAAACATCACTGGGTGCAGTTCTGAAGTAACTTGACCGATGTTGAGCTATGATCTGAGCTATGCAAGCTTATCTCATAGTTATTTAGAATCTCTTGTGCCCTTGAAATCCTGATGCCATTCATTCATTCATCTTGCTGATTTAAGAGACTGGGTAAATTCAATCATGTATTTATTTGTTTTTGTTTCAGGGTTGCTGAATTCCAGTCCTAAAAACACATGGCAGTTGCTATACTTCTTGGCCCTCCAAATCCACTCTTTACCTATCTCTGCCTTGCTGGAGACTGACTTCGATGGATTGCATCACTAAATCTCATTTGCCTTCTGGTTTCTCTGTGGATTTGGGCAATGTGAGGCATCAGCAGAAGATGAGAGGGTGAGAGGAGAGATAAATTTATATCCTCAGTTCCATTCTTGCAGAGATGGCTGCAACAGCATGCCAAGAGCCACAGCTCCTGTTGGATGGCCTTCTCTAAAGAACATCTCTCAGTAAGTTTCATTAATGTTTTCTCCTCTTACCCTACCCAATTAGTTTCTATCCTTAGGGTACTTCACCAGTTCTTCTTGGTTTCTCTTCACCCACCCTATCAAAATCTTTGTAAATGACCTTGTATTAAACGTTCTTCAATTACCCCATTTGAGCAGTGTGCTATCTCTTTCTTGCCAGAACCCTGACTGTTTTACAATCACCACACCTCCATAAATAAATAGATATAGATAGATAAAAATATACATTAAAGCATAAGATCATTGATCTTTAGTTGGTAGTAATGTGGTTGACATTTACCCTCTTTGTATTATAATCTTTCCCATATTTTCAAGCATGTTTTACATTAATAAAAAGGAAAAATACAAATACACAATAAAACACAATAAAGACAAGTGATTCAAGTTCAGCTGTGCTCTAGATGCTACTTGTAAATATGTCTTTTCATCCTTAATTAATTCCCTGTTCATTCCACTGTCTGAGTATTTTGTAACCCTCTGGTATGCTTGAACCACCCTCCTCTCACTCTTTCCTACTTATTGAGCTTCAGTTTCAATGAAGTAAAACGGATGTTAATTCCCCCAGTTTCATTCATCACTACTTCAAAACTCCATAGCTCCCTACCCCTAAAGTATTTGAAGTCATTTTTCTCTCCAAGATCTATCCTGCAACCAAGCTCTTAAAACCATCTCCTCTTACTTCCTGTTATGGATTGAATCATTTCCCCCACAAAGACATGTTCAGGTCCTAACCCTGGTCCTGTGTATGTGAACGCGTTTGTAAATAGAATCTTTGAAGATGTTAGTAGTCAAGGCAAGTCCAAACTGAATCACATTTGGCCTTAATCTAATATGACTGGAGTTCTTATAAGCAGAGAAAACTTGGACACAGTAGGAGGAAACAGAGTAAGAGAGAGGCAGCCATGTGACAGAGGCAATGATGAAGTTACGGATTGCCAGCCACCCACCTCCAGAAGGCTACAGATTTCAGAGGAAGCATGATTCTGCTTACACCTTGATTTTGGACTAATAGCCCCCCAAATTGTGAGATAATAAATTCCTGTTGTTTAAGCCAACTAGTCTATGGTGATTGTTATAGCAGCCCTGGCAAACTAAGACACTTGCTGTAGGATTTGTCTTCATGAACTACCTCTTCATCCTCTTCTATATTTAACTTTACCCTTTTCACTGACTTTTTTCATTATCATCTGTAAATATGTTCCATTTTCTGCCCTTGTCTTTAAAGAGGAAAATGCCTGTTCTCCATGATGCATATCATTCAAGCTCTCATTCTCTCCCATGGTCCTCATAGCTTTTTGAAAGAGCAATCTACTTTGGATGTGTCTACCTCTTACTCTTTCCTCTGCCCCTGTCATCTATTTTGTTCTCTCATTCACTCCTCTGTTGCTTTGTTTTAGAGGCCATCAATATCACTATGTTTATCAAACCCAATTTGCTTCATACTCTGTGCCATTTGAAAATTCCCCCTGAATCCTCTTTTTTCTTTTTGCTTCAGTAACATGCCAAACACCTTGTCCTTTTAATTTCCCTCTGGAGATCCCATCTTGGATTCCTTCACTGACTCTTCTTCCTTTGCCTCACATTTGCTACAAGCTTTTTCAAAGTTTGACTTCAGTCTTTTTATTTTACCTAATTTTATACACTCTGGGGCTTTAACAATATTCTTTAATGACCATACATTATATATTTAGCACTCTTTATAGCTACATAGACAAGTTATCAACTATTTATCAATATCTCAGTAAACTAAACATGGAATTTGAATGTTTTTATTTTAACAGACTACTTCACTCTAATCCCAGTCTAATCTAAGACTTCCTTCAAAGATCTTCCAAACACATATCTCATATGTCACCTCCTTTTAAAAGTATCCCCAGATGTTCTCCTTTTCTCTTTTTTTGGAGTTTAGAATAAAGTCTAAACTCCAAAACATGGCACCTAATTCCATGTAACACCTTGTTTTCTTTTTTCTTCAAATTTGGCTCTGGTTGTTTATCTCTTTGTACAACAATGGTGAACTGTGTGGTAATTTCTGAATACATCATGCACTTGCATGATTTATTTTTATGCTATCCTCTTAGAATGTTCTTTCCCCATCTCTGGTACTGAAGTTCTATTCATTTCTAAAGCATATTTCATATGCCATTAAGTGAAAGTAAATTTTTCTTTTATCCATTTTACCATATCATGTTGTTTTGCAAGCATATTCATTCTATGTTTATAGGTAGTTCTCATCTATTATAATGGGAGCCATTATTTCTTTCCACATCCATGAAGAAAGAAAAATGAATTTTGTGGTCATTTTATAGCCAAGTTCTAAAGTGGAGAAGGGGGAAAGGGAAAAAATAATAAATATCTAGTATTAATATGATGCCTTATTTATTTTATATAGAGTATTATATTTTTAAGGTATGGTTGTATTAATGGATGCTAAGTGGGAGAGCTCTCACCCTCTTTATTTTTAAATAATTACTCAAGAGCTTTTAATTATATGTGTTTATATATACATACATATAGAATTCTTTTACAAACACAAACTTCTTTAAGTGTATATCTCTATATTGCACCAAATTCTAAATTAAAAATGTTTAGAACAATGAGGATTTATTATATTTTTCTTTCATTTTTATAATATTGTAACACTTCTAAACTCTTTCATGAACATTAGCTACTTCTATGCTTACTATGTTACTGTGATCTAAGGAAAAGAGACCCATTATTTTCCTGTATTTTAAATATAAGCAAGGAGAAGGACAGATAGTTTGAGTAACTTATTTAAGATCACTCATGAGACAAGACACGAGCAGTTTTCCAGCCTGGGCTATTGTCCTTTGCCTTATAGAGGTTGCCTTCACGCTGTGCTGCCACTCCACCAAATAATTTTTAGATTTTAACTCATTCCAATTTAACCACTAATTTTATTGCTATTTGCCAATATTTCCAAATAGAAAATTAAATCATGGTAGAAAACTGCTTAACTCATGTAGTTTCTGGGTTATATGAGGATCATTTTTCCCAGATGATAAATAAAACAGGTCCCCCAATATGTGGTCTAATAGTGAAGGCCTTTGGTTTCCAAGATTGCTTAGGACTTAAAGTGGCAGCATGTGTGACCCAAGAAAACCTATAGCAATTGAGCAAGACACACTTAATTGAAACTATTCCAAAAAGTTTGGGTATCTGTTAATTGTACTTTAAAACTTGGAAAACTCTACAAAAGATCTTCATTCTACTGCTTTGCATGAATTTATATTTTTTTCCCAAGAAATGGAGAGCAGCCCATTCATATTCTTTGTTGTTCAGATTATACTGAATCTCATTCACCTTAGCTGACTAGATTTTTAGAATATGAGTAAATCCTTTGAAGTGGAGAATTCAACAGAACAAGCCGATGGAGACAGCCAAATAAAAATTGATACTCTGGGAATGGAAAGGAAGTTGTCAAGAAAACATAATCCCCTGTAGATTTTCCTACCTGAAAGGCCATGCCAAGATTTGGAACCCACCTAGTCGGTGGCAACAAGCCAGGAGAAGTGAGGCACTTTGCCCAAGCCAAGAATTCTGGAAAGGGAAAGACAGGTAAGTGATGAAACAGAGCTTTGTTTTAAAAGCACAGATTGCTACTGCTATCCCAGCCAAACGGCCCACCACATCTGACAAAGGGGCCATGAGATGAAACAGATGAAGGCTGAAGTGACTGTTCTAAATAACACTGGAAAGTGACAGTAAGGAGGGAGGTGGATAGAAGCAGAAATAGCCAATTCAAGGAAAAATTATAGCCATCTCCACCTGGCAGCATTTCCCTTTGACATCTGCCTTCCTAGGGCTCTTGGGTTTTCTCAGCCCTGGCAAGTAGTGATCAAGTGCTCAGGCAGATATTCTCAGTTCCTGATGGGATGGAGCCTGAGTGGCTATGCTTTGTCAGTTACTCCACCCAGGATGATGAATGGTATAGAGACAAAGTTACCACTTCATTGAGTTCTCTACCTCTGTTCAGGAAGCCAAATCCTACAGACAAAAGTGAAGAGCATTAGAGAATTATAAAGAGATAGAAAAGGCAGAGAAGCAACTGAGAATATAAGTGACAGCTTGCAGCTAGGTCCTTTCTCTTAAAAACTGATTAACCTCTATGTTAGTTCTCTCTGCTTTTCCTTCCAATCACGCTATCTGAGCAAGGTTATGCACTCACTAATTTCTTTTTACCCTTTCTTCACTCCACTTCATCCTAATGCTTTTCACATTTCTATAAATAAGAAATTTATCAGGGTAGGCCTTTTTTGGGGGGGAATAGAGCCGTGCAATACACTTTTAGCCTTATTTAGTCAAATCCACACTAGAATTGGAAAACTTCACATAAGCTTGATCAGTTCAACTTCCCAGTTTTCCAAGTTTTTCTTACTGAACTAGTTTAATGCTACTTGCCTTTCCTTTTTCAAAAGTTGTGTGAGAGAGAGTGAATAACTATGGTTCTGCTAAAATGCTACATTGAGTCAATGGATATAATATTTCTGGAAGCTCTTTAATCAAAGGTGAAATATCCTTAGAAATACGTACACCCCTTGATTCAGAAGTTCAATATATGGAAGTTTTCTTTAAGAGAGTAATCAGAGATGTGCAAAATAATTTATCTATTAAGATATGTGTTGAAACATTAGAAACAGCTAAAAACTTCAATAGGAGATTTAGTAAATTAAATATGATACAGCTATGTGACAGTTTTTTAATCCGCCATTAAAAGTAATATTGCAGAAGAATATTAAATTACATCTTTATCACTCAGTGTGTTCTAAGTTATGCTTTGATAACAATAATACCAAACTCCCAAAATCTTAGTGCCTCATGGAAATATGGATTTATATCTTGATCACACTATGAGTCCATGACAGGCTTACTGGGGGTTCTGCCCACTTCTCCTCACTGTGGGACTCAGGCTGTGAGTGGCTGAATAATGCTCTCCAAACATACGTAGGCCTTAGTTGCTGGAACCTGTGTATGTTAACCTATATGGAAAAATGGTCTGTGCAGACGTGATTAAGTGAGGGATCTTGAGATGGCGACATTATCCTGGATTACCCAGTTGGGCCCTAAATATAATCACAAGTAATCTTATAAGATGGAGGAGAGGAAGAGTTGAATGCAGACCAAAGAGCGGAAGGCCATGTGATGGAAACAGAGGAAAACATCGTCAGAGAGAGATGATGCTGTGCCACCGACTTTGAATATGGAAAACAGGGCTTGATTCCAGGCATGCAAGGAACGTAGCTTTAGATGCTGGAAAAGGCCAAGGAAATGGATTCTCCCTTAGAGCCTCCAGAAGGACTGCCACCTTGCTTTTAGCTTCCCCAGACTCGTTTCAGACTTTTGGCCCACAGAATTGTAAAAGAATAAATTTGCATTGTTCTAAGCCACCATGTTTGTGGTGATTTTTCAAGAGCAGCAATGGGAAACTAATATTAATTAATACACTGGTTAATAACACAGGTACTTTCTCGATCTTTGGGGATTCCATGGCTGAATGAAAAGGGGTTTCTCACTGACAATTAAATGCTTTTTTCCAGAAGTGGCGCATGTAATTTCCACTTATATTTCACTGGTCAACATGAGTTTATGACCCGGCTTGAACACTAGGGGGCTAGGAATCCTACCATGGGCTTGAAATGAGGAGAACTAGAAATATTTAGTGAACAGCACTCATGACTACCATTATATGGGAAAAGTGGGCAATATTATATATATATATTTAAACATATGCCTGAAACGTCATAGGAATTTGTTTTTTTTTAAGGATTTATTTATTTACTTTTTATGCATTTTACTCCCCCACCCCCGACGTTTTTGCTGTTTTTGTGTCCATTCGCTGGGCAATTCTCTGTGTCTGTTTCCTGCCCTCTCCTCTCATCCTTCTCCTCCTGTCTTCACCGAGGTTCGATCCTGGGAACCTCCGATGTGGAAGAGAGGCGCTCTGCCACCTGTGCCATCTCAGTTCCTGGTTTTTCAGCATGTCTCCTCTTGGCTCTGCCCTGCATCTCTCTCCAGTTATGCCACCATCTTGCTGCGTGGTTTGGGTGGGCCCTTGGGGCTTGCCCACTCATGGGGCCTGGGGGCTCACCCGCTCATGGGGCCTGATGGTGTGTCCGCGCACCTTCTATATTTTTCTTTATTTTACTGGGAGGTTCCAGGGATCGAACCCAGGTCCCTCCATATGGAAAATGGACGCGCAACCATTTGAGCCACATCCACCCCCGGCAATATAATATTAAATCTAAATCAAATTATTACACATTGTAGTCCTAATATGTGAAAATAAAAGAAATGTGCACCTATACTCAAACATAGAAGATAGCCAACAAATAATCAGTATAAATACCGTTTCTTCTAGAAAATAACAGTATAAATCATTTTTAAATAATTTTCTTTTTAAGTATTTTCAAATTTTTTGAATGAATATGCATTTTTATAAACAGGGCAGTGCATGCCCGTCCATATGGGCCAGCAGTAAAATAGTAGACACAATTAAATTTAATAACTGAAATATAATATTCATTTGTGAAAAATGTAAAGTCATGAGTTGTGCCCTTCTAGTTTCCTAGAGCTGCCATAACAAAGTACCACAAACTGGGTGGCTTAAAGTAATGGAAATTTATTCTCTCACAGTTCTAGGGACTAAAAGTCCAAAATCAAGGTGTCACCGGAGCCATTCTCCCCCTCTGTGGACTCTAGGAGAGGATATGCTCCATGGCTATCTCCTAGCCTCTGGTGGTTACTGGCCATTGTTGGTGTTCTTAGGTTTGTAGATGCATCATTCCAATACATCCAATCATCAATGCATCCAATGCATCATTCCAATGCATGATTGGTATTCCTTGGCATGTAGATGCATCATTCTAATGTCTCTGTCCTCATATGGCCTTCTCCTTGTGTGTCCAAATTTCCCTCTTCTTATAAGGACACAAGTCATTAGAATAGGGCCCCCCCTGCTCCTATATGACATCATCTGAACTTGATTGCATCTGTGAAGTCCTTATATCCACATAAGGCCCTATTCATACCCACTGAAGTTGAGGATTTCAACATATCTTTTTGGGGAACAAAATTTAACCCATAACAGAGACTATTACAGTTAGGAGGGCATGAGAGGAAATTGAAGGCCAAAGAGGTGTTGAAATTTGTCTAAGACATAGCAATTATGTAATATTAGCCTCTGGTCAACTTCACCTTCCTTGATTCAAAGGGTTGCATTTTTTTTAACCACAATGCAATATCCAATCTTTTGCTTATTAACAAACTAGATAATTTCTTCTTTGAAATTTTTCATAATTCTTTCTTTCCCATAGTTTGAATAATAACTTTTGAATAACATGCTCTTAAACATATGTATTTAATTCATTTTTTTTCTCTTCAGAAAAGAAATGCCTGGTTCTGGTAAGCTACTTACTTCCTGAAAGACCTCCAAATGAAGATTTGGGCAGCTCAAGCTCCACCTGCTTGCCTGACACAAAGGAGTCTCTCAATAATGCCAATAATTTCAATCAAAAATGGTCTCCGTATCTTTGGAGGTGGTCTCCGTCTGGGGATTCAGTTTTGGAAGGAATACTGTACGCTGACAAACAGCGTGCTTCCTTTTTTTTTAATTGATGGAAATGCCACATCTGAGAGAAGATGCTGTCCAGCAGAGCTAAGTATTATTTGGCCGAACTTTGAAATGTTATCCTGTGGAGACCAAAATCTTCTTGGAAGAGTACAAGAATAGATATCTGTGACCACAGTCTGCAGGCTTCTTCTGTCTGGTAAAGGATCTGAAGGCAAGCACATAAATCTTTCCCGGCCTCTGCTTCAACACAGCAATTGTAGATGGCAGAAGCATCCAAGAGAATGGCAATTTACCTCATTCCCTGCTGCAACACACAGCAGGTGTTAATTACTTTGTTATTTCAATTGATCAAAACACCCCTAATGCTACAAGGATTCTGGGCACACTTACCAATGCTATTCCCCCCATTTATTTAAAGAGCCTGAGTTGAGTGTTTATTTGTTCAGCCAAAATTCTGGACTCCGAATTGTTACTGGCTCATTCTTCCCTTAATATAAAATGAATTCCCAGAGTTGACCTTCAGACATGAATTTCTGACACTACCTGCTGTGAGACTATAAGGAGACATTAATGTTTACTCTCTTATTGCGCAAAGGGATGGCCAAGATCCTACCATAAGACCCCCTAGAACTTGTACCATATAAAGAGTGGTGCCATTCTACCAATCAGTGGGAAATGATACACAGATCTTCTATTTCCTAAATTGTGTGTGTGCATGTCTTGTTTCAATATCTATCAAGTAGTACCAAGATGGTGTCTCTTGAAATTTTTGTGATTTAAATGCACAAACAAAGGTTCATAGGTCCAACTGCTCACTCTGATAACCAGAGGATGCCGCTATTCCTTTCATCCTCTGAACAAAATTGTCCTGGTTTGACATTTTACCACTTCAATCTTGGGAAAGATCAAAAGAAATTGGGAAAACTCTGTTTGAGTCCCCTGAATATAAAACAATTACCTTCTAGGTCAAAAAGGCACTGCCAGAAATAGTGAATCTAAGCTTCCACAGCCTTTCGCCTATCTCTGTGACACCAATAAATCCTTTTTGTCCCTCTCAGCCTCAGTTGTCCAATCTATAAAGTGGAGATAAATACCCACTGATATGTGCATAGTTTAAAAAGCATAATTAACATTTGATCCATGTAACTAATCAGCATGGGAGACAGGGAAGACTTTATGAGTATATCATTTAGCAGATGAAGAACCAGGTCTCAAAAGTGACTTGCTAACAGTTACATGGCCAGTAAGTGAAGAAATAGCACTCATTCCTGAAGGCAGAGGGATAAACTACATGTGCTTCTGATTTATCTTACTGCTCTAATATCTATGGTTTTATTAAAAATTTTAAGAAAACTTTTGGAAAGTTTGCAATAACCTTGCAAAAAATACTAAAGACAAACATCATTTTTCCATACTAAAGAGATACAAGGATAACATAAATAATTTATATCACAAAACAATGCAAACCTCATTTTGCCTCTACATCATTTCATTTGGACAAACAAAATAATATGTGTGAAATCATCTGCATTATGTACTTTCTGTTAGTGCTCATGTCCAATGGCTGACTCTGAACTATTAAACCTAATTTTCCCTCAATCAGTTCATAAAGGTTTTTACTTTTTTCTTCTCCATGACTGTTCTCCCATTAGCATTCTCAATGAATCACTGCTTGAGAACATATCCAACCCCAGGAATGGAATCAGTTTTTGGCGGAACTGGTTTTCAGGATCAGGACCAGAAATAGCTCCCAAAGCTATTTTTAGGATATTCTCTATTTCCAAGAAAGCTTATTGGAAACCCAAACAGAAACTTCAGGTTTCAGACTAAGCAAATGCTGTATGAGTGGAACCCTTAGATGAATTACCCTACCTAATATCATTCCTTTTGGCCTTTTAATATATTACATTATATTTGTCTATATATTTCCCTTTTTTTTTTTGGTAAGCAACTTTAAAGCAGGAGCCATTAGTAGTTGTGTTTCTTTTCTTTCTTTCCAATTATAGTACATAATAAGGAGAATGACATGGGGGCATAATAGAGAAAGAACATGGGTTTTGGAGTTAGAATTGAATTTGAGTAGTGGATCCACAAATTACCAGTTATGTGTCATTGGGAAATTCATATAACCACCCTAAATCTCTGATTTTCTGCTTCTGAAAATAAGAATAATGATTGAAATACTTCACAAGTTTCTTTGTTAACCATTGAGTCAAAACAGATGAAAGAGTGCCACAGAGGTATAGGAACTATACAAATTCTAAGTTTCCAAGTTAAACAAAGCCTAGATAGCATATCTTCAAATACTACATTGTTTACTTTTAGGCACACAAGTATATTACATTTGAAAGCACCTTCTGCAGTTTGACATGGCCCTATGACTGAGTTATCCAGTGGAACGGACAGAAAGTGATAGATGGTACTTCCAGAACTAATGCATAAAAATACCCAGATAGTCCTTTTTATTCTGTCCCCTGGTTAGATATTGATGCCCAGAATGACCTTGGAAGCTATGAATGACAATGTTAGAGAAAATTGGGAGAAAATTTTCTCCCAAGTTCTGTGGTGGTTCACCCATCCATGTTTGCAGCACACTTTCAAATACTACAAGTTTGAAAGAATTAAAGGACTCTCAAAAAGACACAAGTCAATTACAGGGCAATCACTCCTATAGTGTCCTGGCATCTAGAAAATTCATCCAGTTACTGAACTCTTTAGTAGGCCAAACTTCAGCCCTGTATGGGTTGTATTTGTAGTCCTGTTGACTGCCCAGGTCCTGCTTTCATATTTGCTCTGAAGGCACATTATTACACAAGGTAGTAATCATGTGCATCTTAACCCTTATGCACAGCAAATTGTATTCTATACATCACAATGCCACATGACCTGTGCAGCTCAATGGATGTTTTGAAAGATATTCCATAAATATATGCACTCTCCATTACAGAAAAATATATTTTTCATTTTAATCATAAGTTGGCATCAGGCTTGTCCTCATGACACTCACTGAGGGTCCAGAGCCTGGGAATTGTAAGGAAACATTGACCACCATTACGAAACCCATGGGATACACAAGGAACCTGATGTGGGTTGGGAGCTCCATAAGTACCAGTTGCTTCAAGGCATGGCCCACAAACTGTGGCAAAAGTGGTAGGAAAGCTCTCCTAATTCATTCCATACCATGCTGATCAAAAAACTCTCTCTGGCACCTTCGCAGCTGTTTCAGTTTTCAGTTGCTTTCATACTTTCTTTGAGCCTTCATCTTTCATCATATTTTCATGCTTAATTCTTTCATCTTGAACAATTAACTTAAAGGCTCCTCATTCATGTTTATCCCTCTATAGTGCCTTCTACAGAACCTGAACAAATTATGAGCTTGGCAAGGGCAGATATATTGTATTCTGGATGTATGTATAATAAAGATTGCCACTGCATGGCACCTGAGACAAGGTTTTCAAAGCACACTCATGGGCTTCACCTACCATAACTCTGAAATCAGACGGGAAAGAGTCCCCGTTTGACAGGTGAGGGAACAGAAGCTAAGAGAGATAAGTGACTTGTGTATATTCATTTGACAAACAAGTGGCAGATTAGAAACCATTCTTCTCTAACTTCCAATCTAGTGTTCATTCTGCTGAATCATTCACATCAACTCCAACACCTCAGGTGGATGGTGATGACACAGAGACAGGAACTCTCTATCTTGAACTGGCCACAGTCATGTTGGTACCTTACAAAATATCCTCCAGAATAAAAATGATAAATAAAAGGGAGAGCTAAAGAATTTGCCCTCAGGATTTATTTAGGGCATTTCTGAGTGGGTACTATTTCTGAATAAACCAGATTTACTGGAGTAGTTTGACCAAACAAATGATAAAATTGGCAGTGGTGAGCAAATAAGCAATGGCTGCTTGAGCTAGAGTAGCAGCTTTTTTACTACAATTGACCCAGATATTTAAGTGAGGCATCCTAAATATTGAGAAAGAGCTTTGGAATTTTTCTAAAACCAAGAATATTAATTTGGAAGGGAACCCCAAGTGTGAGAACTTAGAATATTGACGAGATTATAGGAACATTATATATAATTTGGCAGAGTCTAAGAGCTTAAATTGCTGTCACTTCATTTGCACCCTAAACTAGAGTATATCTCTAAGTCTTCCTTGCAGTTAGGTGTGGCCATAAGAATAATATTTTTCACACAAGATGTAAGTAATAAGAATGGTGTATGACACTTTTAGGTATAGATCATAAAACACCAATGCATGTAGATCCATGAATTTTTCTCATAGGGCATGTCAGAATCACAAGATGGAAGGATCCTGGATCCCTGTATGACCACATGTAGGAGAGTATCTCTGTCCACCAGAGTACTTCCATGCCTGGGTCCCCTTACTTCACTGTAGCTTATCCTAACTAATACACATGGCCAACAGAAGTATATAATGTAGCAAAGAGGATATAAAAATTGAGGCAGCTATTGGTACTCCTGAAGGATCATGCCATGGAAAGAACTTTCAGAAAAACAATCGTTAATTAAAATATAGCAACATTTCAAGAGAATCCTATTTTATCCATTTATTTGAAAAAATGAAATAGTATCATTTATCCTCCAGTGAAGAATGTTTTTAAAGGAAATATTGAAGTTTTATTTTCTTTACAAATATCTCAGCTTTTGGTCTAAAGCTAATTGTATTTTAAGTGTAAAAGAGACTCTCCAAAAGTAACGATCAGGTTGTACTGTGACTATTTTAGGAGATTAAGAATAATTTATAATATTTATAAAAGAAATAGAATCAGTTAAATTTTGAATTTGAAATATCATTTAATATAGATATCATATAATAGCATATCTACCATATCTATATGTTATCATATACTCCTATCATTTCTCAATCATCATCTATCAACTATCTATCTCATCTATCAATCAATCTATCATCTATCAACAAATTTATCAATCTATCTACCATCTATCTTCCTATATATCTATGAATTTACCTGTCTAACTCCCTATCAACTTACTACCTGTTATGGGCTCTGAAATCAGAATGTTAAAACCCAGCAATGCCAATCACTTTGGGTGAGTGATAAACCTCTCCGGTTTTCATTTGTTGTGATTTTAAATGAGATCATGCACGTGGTGGCCATGGAAATGCTCTACTTGGTTAGATTTCTTGCTTCAGGGAACATGACTGACTGATGGCCCCAGCTGCTGATTTCCTGGGTCCACTCCTGTATTCAACAGAGGTACTAAGCTAGCAGGCCCATTCCTGCGAGATAAGGAATACCTTAGCAGGCGACTTAGGCCTGGGGACTCCCCTCATAATGGCCGGAACTTGCCTAGAACCGCTCTAAACCGTGTAACTCTTCCTACCCTATCCTCCTGCCATGCTATCTGAAGGCTCACCTTGTTTCCTCTGTGCTCTTCCCCTTTGTCCTTCACAGCTGTTTCCCCAATTAATTGCTCACATAACTAATCCCATTATTGAGGACCTGAAATAACACATTGCTTGTGGAGGACTTAGCACAAAGTAAGTGATTGATACATATTGACTATTATTTATGTTATTTTTATTCATAATTTTATTGTGGTAACCTTGGAGGCAGGGAAGACCCAGGGTCCACAC
>JAQZBX010025942.1:0-29256 GCA_029593785.1 Cabassous unicinctus | reverse complement strand
AATCGAGGCCTCTATTTCCCCAGCAGGTAATTACCAAAAGAACAGCTAGCCCTCTTCACGGAATGAAAACAATGGTCTAGTTTATCGCAAATTATGATTATGATTTAACTGCTAACGCAAATAGTTTTAAGATTATCAAAAACACTGTTAACAACCATTGACTGAGGAGAACAATAAGTCTGTTAAATTCTAAGCTACAATGCTAATAACTTTGATGTAAATGCCTGACTAACTTAAGCCCATTATAAAGTAAATTTCCTTAGATCTCTGATGTGAGTCAAAAATAAAGGTAAAAACTACTGCTTTAAAGATAGTTTAGGATCTTAATAACCTTTTGGATAGTAAACGTTAAAATGTAACCATGGGTTAGCGTAGCAATTAGGTATGCTAATTTACCACAAGTCTGGTTTATCTAACCTTAGCATCAGAACAGGAATTTCTAAGCCACAAGTTAATGTTCTATAAAAGTTAACATCCTAATGCTTACCTTGCTTAGCTATAGAAAGAATGCTTACATAAACTTTACATAACTACAGAAGGAATGCTTACAAGCCTGCCCAAAGAATAGTATATAAAAACTGAGCTATCCTACAATAAAAAAGATATACGTTAATTCTCACTCAACTCGGTGTGCGACTCATCATTTCTCGCCGACTCCCTTAACCACCTTCAGTCTGCTCCCTCGTGCCTCGGCTAGACCGCGGCAGGGGTGTTGAGGGGAGAACTGGGGAAGAGAGCCCCCAGTTCTTCTGAGTCAAAATTGAAGACCAGTGGTTTTAGCTCATTTCCTTCCTTCCTCGTGCCAACTACAGACATTGATAATTTCTATAACTCATATACAGAAAATGTGGATTGTGAAAAATCCTCATTAGGTTTGAGTTTTCATATAACAGAAAATTTACCCATTTGCAGTTTTTCAAGAATTTCATTTCCTTCCAGATATGGAGTAATACAGTGCTCATCAATGTAAATTTCAATCTCCAATCCATACTCAATCATTCCATAACTGACTTATATTACTTTAAATTCCAGAATCACAAAATTAACCACTTTGAGAGACATCTCTACACTGTTTATTTCATATGTTCTATTTTTAACTCTGCAAATAAATTTTATATCATTTAAAAGAGGAATCTGACTTTGTATGTCCTCCAAACTACACAAAATGTCTACTTAAGAGTAAAAATAAAATATAGGGTCAATTCTATAGTGCTTGGCAGATTCATTTTGGAAGATAACAAATGTTTCCCACACATATTTAAATCAGGAAAGCTCTACAAACAGTTCATTACAAGAACAGCAAAACAACCTCAACTAAAACATGAGGATAACAACTCCATATATTCATTTTACTCAATTTAGTTCTAAATAATGATCATTTGTTTTAGTTTACTAAAGATGTTGTAAGAAAGTACCACAAACTACATGACTTAAAACAATAGAAATTTATTCTTTCACTGTTCTGAATGGTAGAAGTCTGAAGGCTATGATTCGTCTCAGACCCATATGGGGAGCATCCTGTCTTGCCTCCTCCTAATTTCTTATGGTTTGTTGCCAATCCTTGGTGTGCCTTTACTTGCAGCACTTCAGTCTCTGCTTAAGTAATCATGTGGCATTCTCCTCTGTATTTGCTATATCGCCACTTTCCTTCTTATAAGGACACCAGTCATAGTGGATTAAGGCCCTCCCTAATCCAGTTGGACTTCATTTTAGCTAATAAAATTGTTGAAGATTTTATAGCCAAATAAGGTAATATTTACCTCACTGGTGATAAAGACATCAACATATGTCATCATATGTTTCCCAATACTATTCCGATTCCTTGGTACCACATCAGATGTTTACAGTATAGTCTACCAATGCCCCCATTAATCACCAGGAGTTTCTGAAAGTTATATCAGACATTTCCATATATTATAAGAGTGCCCCCATTAATCATCAGAAGTGTCTCAATACAAAACCTGTGCCCTCATCCATCACTGGAAGTTTCCTAATATTATATGAATGCCCCATTTCCTCAACAAAAGTTTTTTTTCTGTTTCTTTTTCTGTATTAGAGAAGTTGTTAGTTTATGGAACACTAATGCATAAAATACAGGATTCCCAAATACCATCTTCTTACTAACACCTGCAACAGTTTGAAATTTTATGAAACCCAGGAAAGATCATGTTCTTGGAACAAATCCATTCCTGTGGCTGTGGGCCCTGCTGATTGCATTAGATTCAGTTAAATGATTTTTTAAATTATTATTATTTTTATTTTTTGAAAGATACTTAGATTATATAAATGTTACATAAAAAATATTGGGGATTCCCATATGTCCCACTCCCTATCTCTCCCATATTTTCACACACGAACAACATCCTTCATTAGTATGGTACATTTGTTACAATTGATGAACACATTTTGGAGCACTGCCACTAAGTGTGGATTATAGTTTACATTAGTTTAAACTGTCTCCCACACATTTTTGTAGGTTATGACAGGATATATAATGGCCTGTATCCATTACTGTAGCATCATTCAGGACAATTCCAATGTCCCAAATTGCCACCATATTACACCTATTTTTTATTAGATCATTTTGATTAAATCATTTTAGGGTCTTTGATTTGACTAAGTCAGATAGTTGCTACCCAGGTTATATTTCCACCCTCCGATGGAGTCTTACATAAACTGTAGAACTAAAAGCAGAAACACACAGAGAAAGGCACCTTCCTTTTTACTCTGTCATGTGAGATAAGACTCCAGGATCATCTACAATCACAGAAAGACAACAAAGCCTGGAGAGGCTGAGAGAGAGATCCTGGAGGCCAGAGGCTGGAATCAGGGGAGCACAGAGGCATGGAAAGAGGCCCCCAAGAAGCTAGACCACAGGACAGCTTGAAGCTGACAGAGAAAGTAGGAGAAGTTTGAGACCCACATGGAGAGCCACCATTTTGCCCTGTCACATGGCAGAAGTCCAGGATCTGCCAGCAGATTGGTGTGACAGCATCTCTAATGATGCCTTGATTTGGATATTTTCACAGCCACAGAAATGTAAGATTTTACAACAAATAAATTCCCATTTTAAAAGCCAAACTATTTCTGCTATTTTACTCCCAGCAGCTTTAGCAAACTGAATCAACACCTTAGATTTTGTGTAGAGTATATGTGAAATTTGATGATACCACATTTTTATTATTTTATTATATAATATATTATTATATTATTGTCTTTATTAGTATACTATTAATCATAGACCAGGATTTTATTTAGTGTTCACTGTATGTGTAGTTAGTTCCATAATTTTAAAAAAGTATATTGTTACCGTATATACAATCTAACATTTCCCCTTTTAATCACATTCAGAAATACATTTCAGTATTGTAAATTACATTCACAATGTTGTGCTATCATAACCACCATCCATTATGAATCATTTCCATCTTTCCAAATAGGAACACTGTATGTTATAAACCTTAACTGCACATTGACTTCCCTCACTCAATTTCCTAGTAACCTATATCCTAAACTCTGATTCTATGTGTTTGCTTATAAGAATTGTTTCAAACCAGGGAGATCATATACAATATTTGTCCTTTTGTATCTGGTTTATTTCACTCAACATGATGTTTCAAGGTTCATCCATGTTTTTTTGCATATATCAGGACTTCATTCATTTTTAAAGCTGAAATATATCCCATTGTATCTATCTACCAAATTTTATTTATCCATTCATAGGTTGATGGAGAGTTGGGTTGCTTCCTTCTTTTGGCAGTCATGAATAATGCTGCTATAAACATAGATGTGCAAATATCCGTTTGAGTCCCTGCTTTCAATGCTTTGGAGCATATAATGAGTAGTGGAGTTGACTTCTCAAATGGCAGATCTAAACTCAGCTTTCTGAGGAAACGCGAAACTGTCTTCTACTGTGGCTGCACCATTTTATATTGCCTCCAGCATGAAGGAAAGTTCCTATTTCTTGGCATCCTCTCCACCAATTGTTATTCTGTTTTTTTTTTTTTTTTAAAGGAGCCATACTTATGGGTGCAAAATGGTATATCTTTTCTGATTTTGATTTAAATTCCCTGATGGCTAATGATGTTGAGGACCTCTTCTTGTGCTTTCTGGCCATTTGTGTATCTTCCTTGGAAAGATCTCTATTCAAGTCCTTTGTCCATTTTTAAAATTGGGTTGTTTGTCCTTTTTTGTTATGCTAAAGGATTTCTTTATATATTATGGGTATTAAATCTTTATTGGTTATGTGGTTTCAAAATATTTTCTCCGATATTTAAGTTCTTTTCCTTTCATGAGAAAATCCTTTGATGTAGGTTGTTTTAAAGGTGTGGATTCCTTTCCAGATAGAAATTTTCTCAATATTATACAAATGCCCAAATTCCTATTTGAAAGTACCCTAATACAATATCAGCTCCCTATTCCTCATTTGAATTATACCAATACTGCCATCCTCATTAGAAGTTTCCTATTTTACCAATGCCCTCATTCTTCATTGTTAAGTGATGCAATTCTAATTTAAAAATTTACAATATTATTCCAGAGTCCCCATTCTTCATTAGATGTTTCCCAATATTAATACAGAGCTCTGCTTCTACTCAGAGGTAATTTTTCAATAATATACAAGTACTCTGTTTCCTCACAAGAACATTAATAATATTATTTCAGTATCCCTATTCGTCATCAAAATTATCCCATGTCATAGGAACAAAACCAATTCTCAACAGTGTTCCAATGTCATCATCCACATTCTTCATGAGAAATTTCTCCATATTTCATGATATCATTTAATCCTTATCAGAAGTGTCCACACATTATGTAATTCCCAATTCCTTATATGAAGTTTCTGAATATTACACTATTCCTACCATCTTTGTTAAAAGAATCTCAATATTATATTAGTGCACAATCTCTCCTAGGAATTTTCACCCTATTTTACCAGTGTGAAATTATTTTTTGTTTTCTATATTACTTTTTATTTTGAAATAAATTAAAATTAGAGTACAACTGAAAAAATAATAAATAACCTATATAGAGAACTTCAACATAATACCCCTAGATAATCAGATTTACCAATTTTAACATGTTATCACATTTGGAATTTCCCTTCCTTCCTTCCTTCCTTTCTTCCTTCCTTCCTTCCTTCCTTCCTTCCTTCCTTCCTTCCTTCCTTCCTTCCTTCCTTCCTTTCTTCTTTCTTTCTCTATCATCTATCTTCTCAACATTTGAGAGTAGATTGTATTCATAATTCTCTTTGAAAACATTACTTAAACTTACATTTCCTAAGAATAAGTATATTCAATTAAGCAACCACGAAAGGTACACTTATCAATTTAAGAAATCTATGCCAGATGTTTTATATTTCAACAATAATGTGTTTGTGAGCCTTTTCTCCTCCATTATTAGATATAGTGCAGAATTATGTATTGTATATAATTTTCATTATCTCTTTGGTTCCTCTTCTATTTTAGTTGTGAAAATGCATTCCATATAAAATTTCACATATCATCCACTCCAATCCAAAGCACACCATTCAGTGGGATTAATCACATTCACAATGTTGCATTAACCTCACCACCATCTGTTTCCTATCACCTGAAAAAGAAAAATTGCATTCATTAGGCATTAACTCCTCATTCTTCTTCCCACCTGCCCTTCCCAAATTGTATTCTATTTTCTTAGTTTGTATATTCTAGCTACAACATATAAATGGAATCTGAAAATCTCTCTTTCTGTCAGATTAATTTCACTTAACATAAGGGCATCAGGGTTCAGACATGTAGTGTCATTCATCAGAACTTCACTACTTTTTAAGGCTAAGTAATATTCCATTGTTTCATTTACCACATTTGCTTTTCCATTCATCTGTTCAAGGATATTTTGTTACTTCCACTTTTTGGGTACTCTGAATAATGCTTATATTAGCATTGGTGCACAAATTTCCATCTGAGCTCATACATTTAATAGTTTTTGCTATGCACTTGGATGTGTGACTGATGAGTCATTTGGTTGTTACCTGTGTAACATTTGAAGAACGTCCAAACTATTTTTCATAACAACTGCAACATTTTACATCTCCAACAATAATCTAGAAGGGTTTCTATTTTTCCACATCATCATCAGCACTTATTTTCTGTTTCATTTTCTTCTATTTTTTTTTTAAGTCATCCTAGCTGGTATGAGGTGGTATTTTATTGGGGTTTTCATTTACATTTTCCCTATGGCTAATAATGGTGAGGATTATTTCTTGCATGATTTGGCTATCAGTATACCCTATTTGGAGAAATGTCTCTTCAGATTCTTAAACAATTGATTTTAAAATTTGTCTGCATTCTTAATTTGTAGATCTTCTTCATATAATCTGGCTATAAAACCCTTTTCAGATATATGGCGGCCAAATATTTTCTCTCATTTTGTCTGTTGTCTTTCTCCTATCATGATAATGTACTTAAATGCACAAATTAAATTTTTATTAATTCTATTTATCCATATTTTTCCTTTGATTGTACTTGCTTTTCATATAAAGTGTAAGAATCTATTCCCTAACACAAGATCTAATTGAGATCTCAGCATGTTTTATACTAACTGTCTTATAGCTTTAGCTCTTTCTTGTACATCATTTATCCATTTTGAGTGATAAATGATTATGAGGAATCAAATTCCTAGAATATAATGTCAGGACTTCCTGGAAGATGGTTTTGAAATATGTAGGCAGAGCTCAATTCTCACAAAAACAATGGAAGAAGGGCAAAAAGCTTTTCAAGGGAGCTACTTTGGGGATCTGCACCCCAGGAGAGTGCTGTGCATAATCCTGGAGGGAGAGAAACAGAGAAACAAAGAGGACAAATGAAAACCATGAGTAACTCACCCCTGTGGCACGGAAAGGCACATATACTCCACCCTCAGGGCAAATAACCTTAATAAAATCTTTGGCTCACTGCAGCCAACCGAGTGGGAAGGAACATTTTCCTACCTGGGAGGAAGAGGATCTAGGGGAGGGCAAAGAGAGGCTTCTCCTCAGTGAGTATGGCCAGCTGGTATTCCTTTGAATATCAAAGAGATCCCAGCCAGCCTTGAAGTGGCCCCAGAGAGAGGGAAGGGGAATTCGATCAGGCAGGCTGTAACATCCAACCACCCTGAGAGAGAGAGGAACTAGGGCAGTGAGGGGGTAGGCATAAACAGGCACATAACCAGCCTGGGAGAGAAGGAAGCCAGGAGAGATAGCCAACAAACTGTTAGAAGCCCAAAATGCCTGAGGAAATGGGGGCAGGAAGATCCACATAAGCTTTCAGAAGTCTACTTAATCTGTGGAGTCGGTGTTGCTCAGTGTAGGAAAGCCTGCCTCACATATAAGAGTTCCAGGTTGGATTTTAGGTACCTCCTAATAGAAGGGATGCAGAGAGTGATCCATTGAACAATTTTGTAAGTTATGACAAGATATATAATGCCCTGTATCTTTCAATACAATGTTATTCAGGACAATTCTGATGTCCCCAAAATGTCCCCATATTACACTTATTTTTCCCTCTCCCTCCCCTCAGAATCCCCAGTGGCCACTGTATCCACAAATTATAAAAGTTCTTCCATTACTAAAATAGTTATAAGTATATAGTAGAATGTCAGTAAATCTACTCTAGTACATCTTTCATTCCCCAATCCTGAGGATACTAGGATGGTGATGCCCACTCTGCCTCTAATTGAGAGGGGGCTTAAATACCATAGGGCAGATGGATGGGACTATCCTGCTTGCAATTGTAGACTCTCTATGTTCCTTGGGATGATATTGTCCCTCATCATCTCCTTGTTAGTTGTCCTCAGTGAGTCCAAAGAACTGGAGGGTAGATATTTCAACTTTCTTGAGATTCAGGTCCCAACTGGCACATGGAAAGCCCAAAAATTTATGTCTCTTAAACAGAAACCTATCAACTATAATACAGAGGATAGGTTCAAATAGAAGGTACAGAAGAGTCATGTGTAGGGACGCCACAACTGAGTTCAACTATGTCACACTGGGGAGCATAAATTCCAAAGTAGGGTTGACTGGCAGGGTGCCAAACTCTTGAGCTGTCAATCAAGGCTGTAAAGCCTGGATGCCTCTAGAGCCCTCAGGAGCCCTGCTATTTGAGGCAATATTTTCTGTAACAGTCAATGAGCTCCTCCTGAGACATGCATAAGCATAACCTCTGAAATGACCTCCCAACTCACTTTGAAGCCTCTTAGCCATATAAACTCATTTGTCTTTACCTTTTCCCCATTTTGGTCAAGACCTTTTTTTCAGTTGCATTGTTAGCTGTTGCTTGGTAGTAATCCCCTGGTGCCAGGGAGGCTCATCCTTGGAAGTCATGTCACATGCGAAGGGAAAGAAAATGTGTTTATAAGCTGAGTTTGGCTTAGAAAGAGGCCACACTTGAGCAATAAGGAGGCTCTCAGGAGGTAACTCTTAGGCAGTATATAATACTGCCTAAGTTTCAATTTCACAAGAGAAGGTTTGTAAGTACAATCATCACTATAAAGCTCCCGTCAATGGTCTGTCCTCCTTTCCTAGTCTTTGCACCTATACTTGCCGGATTCTTGCTGCCCCCTTAGAGAATGTGAGAGAGTTCCCCAAGATGTGAATTTAATATTCTTTTCAGTTATTGTGTGGAACTCCACCCATGGTGACTCTGCCCCATGATCAGTTGAACTCATTCATATGCCTTATAGGTATGCCCCAGATGAACCTCCTCCAATGCATCCCCATCACTGATGCCCCACACCAATTATCCTTCCCTGCTACAGTTGTAACCATTCTGAGATCCAAAATTTCTTCAAATATGAAAACAACAAATAACCAAATTAAATTAATAAGAAAATAAAATAATAATGATAGTTGCAAAAAATATGTAATAAAATACAAATTTTTTAAAAAATTTTAAATAATAAAAGTAATAAAAATTTGTATTATGACTTACATCACTGTGAGATCTGTTATCTTGTACATACAGTGACATTTTCTTCCATTTAATCCCCCAGTGTCTTTTTTTTTTTTTCATTTTATCTTCAAAGAAGCGTTAGTTACAGGAAACTCATGTACAGCATATAGAAGATTTCAATACACCCAACATCCTCTCCCTTTTCCCTTTTCCCTTAATAATAACATTTTACATGTGAATGGTACATTTGTTAAAATTGATGCAGAAATATTGAAGCATTGTTACTAACCATGGTCAATGATTTACAGTATGGTTTACATTTACTTCTATAAATTTTGACTAAATTTAACATTATACCTTTTTTATTCTTATTCCTTTATATTTTTATGATTTTTCACTCATATTACTTATTTATTTTCCTGGATCTTGTATGATTCCATTTCTATTTCTTATTATTACTATTATTCTTTTTCTCCTCTCTTTCCTATTTTATGTTCTTAATATTTTTTCAAATGATCAAAGACAACTACTAAGATATAAAATAATAGTGAATTGTCAAAAAAAAAAAGATTTTTACCACACATTAAAAAAAAAAAACCTAGTGCAGAAACAAAAATATCCATCTGAATGAGTCCATCATGTTAAACAGATGCCTAGACAGCAATATAGAATTACAAGTCATACTATGAAAGAGGAAAACATGGCCCAGGCTAATGAACAAACTAAACAACTGTAAGAGATGCAGAATGTGGTACAACTAATCAATGATATGCAAATAAATATCATGTATCAACATAATGAAGTGAAGGAAGAGATGAAGGATATTAAGTAGACAGTGGGGAAAAATACTGAAGAAATTCTAAAAATACATAAAAAGATAAAGGTTCTGATGGAGATGAATGGCACTATGCAAGAAATCAAAAATACTCTTGAAGCACATAACAGCAGATTTGAACAAGCAAGGAAAAGATTGGTAACCTCAAAATAGTACATCTGAAATCAGACAGATAGCAGAACAGATAGATAAAAAGATAGAAAAAATCCAGCAGGGATTCAGGAAATTGAATGAGAACAGGAAACAAAAAAACATATGTATAATAGTCCCCCAGAGGGAGAAGAGAAAGTAAAGGGGGCAGAGGTAGTGTTGGTGGAAGTAGTGGCTGAAAATTTCCCAACTCTTTTGAGGGAAATGTATGTACATGTCCAGGAGGTGCAGCATACACCAAAGAGTATCAAACCTAACTGGCCTACCATGAGACATATAAAATTGTCAAATGCTCAAGACAAAGAGATAAAATTGAAAGCAGCAAGAGAAAAGAGATCCAGCACACACAAAGGATACTCAATAAGATTAAGTGCTGATCTGTAATCTGAAACCATGGAGGTGAGAACGCAGTGGTATGACATAGTTAACATTCTAAAAGAAAAAAAAAAAACTTTCAGCCAAGAATACTGTATCTAGCAAAGCTGGCATTAAAAATGAGGGGGAGTTCAAAACATTCAAAGATAAATAGAAAATAAGGGAGTTTGTTAACAAGAAACCTGCACTCCAGGAAATACTAAAGGGAGTTCTGCATGGTGAAAAGAAAAAACAGAAGAGAGAAGGGTGGAAAAGAGTGTAGCAAGGAATATTATTGGTAAGAATAACTAAAAAGAGAATTAAAAGCAAAATATGACATATATAAACATAAAGAAAATATGGCTATTGTAAGTACTGCCTTGACAGTAATATTGTTCAATGTTAATGGATTAATCTCTTCAATAAAGAGTCACATATTGGCACATTGCTACAATTGAACAAATATTGACACATTGCTACTAACCATGGTCAATTGTTTACATTACAGTTTACACTTTGCACCATAAACTTTTATAGATTCTAGCAAAAAGTATAATACCTTGTATGTGTCATTGCAAAATCATGCAGAACAATTCAAATGCCATAAAAATTTCCTATGTTCCCCCTATTCTCCTCCTCCTCCTTCTCTCAGAACCTATGGTAATCACTAATTTTCAATTTCTCAAGAATAATGATCATAGTTGCATCTACTTATATTGAGGGCTTGACATTCTGGTCTGTGTTCTTTTATTATGCACTGCCTATGTACTCAAGAAGTTCTTAGCCTTCTATTTGAGAACATAGCAGGACTCCTCAGGATGGGAGTTCAATATTTTCTTGTTTACTGTGTGGGTCTCTACCCAAAGAGGTAACACCCTATGCAAAGAAGAACACATTCATATTCCTTAGGAGCATAACCCACGTGCACACTTTCCCAAGTTTTAGTCAGCCAAAGGGGTGCTGATGCAAAGTACCAGAAATCTATTGGCTTTTATAAAGTGCATTTATTTGGGATGGAAGCTTACAGTTACAGGGCCCTAAAGAATCCAACTTAAATTTACTTCCTTACCAAAATCCGTTGCCACGTTTTAAAAGAAGATGGTTAGTGATGTCTGTGCGGGTTCAGACTTCCTCTTTGTCTTAAGGCCACATGGGCACAGCTTCTCCCAATCTGAGCTGTAGGCTGGAGATTTCATTTCTTTCTGGGCTCAGCTCCTCTGTTTTCTTCACAAGGTCAGCTGTAGAATATCAGGCTCATCTCTCCTCCCAGGGCCCCTGTCCTGTCTATTGAACTGTCTCTCTTCCTCTGTGTTCATCTCCATGTGTCTACTTTCATGTGTGAGTCTGTTTATCAGCCCACCAGAGGTGGGTCTCAACCCTGCATGACCTAATGATGTGTTCAAATCAAAGCCCTAATCTTGATGTAATCAAGCAAACATAAGCCTTTGAATTTAAGAATATCAAAAGGTACCATGCCCAGAGAAACAGACTAGTTTGCAAACATAATCAGTACCTCTTTTTGTAATTCATAAATAATATCAAACTGCCACACTCCATCCTCTGAATTCCAAAAATATAACAATATTCCAAAAAACCTTAGATAGTAATAATGCTAAGTACAAAATCATATAACAATCAATTTAGAGAAATAAAGTTTGTCTTGGGGCAACATCTTGTCAGGATGTAGACCTTTAAAACTGACAAAACAATTCATCTGCTTACACTATACAAAGGGACAAATGAATGATAAGCATTTGCATTACCATAAGGAGAAATTGGAAGGGAAACATGAGTCACTGTTCCCCTTCAGTTCCAAAAACCTGTTGGGCAGACTTCACTAGATTTCAACATCTGAGAGTCATTCTCAAGATGATGGCTTCTTCTCTTCCTTGGGGCCTCATGGGGACCCATACTTTCCACAAGCTTGCCCAAATGAACATTTTCTTGTTTCCATCATTACCAGTCATCTAGGTGGGAACTGAGCTCCAGACTTCACTCTCCAAAAACATTGGGATGATGTCCACACTTCCCCTGACCTATGGGGAACAAATCCACCACTCTCAGAGCACTGGGGATTTAACATAACTATTCCCAACTCTTGATGAATGTGTTCCACCCTCTCTGTAGCCTGAAGCTGCAAAACTCTCCCTGAAGAGCAGGATGGAACATCCATCTTCTTCAAATGTTGGGGCAAATTCACCCTCTCCATACACATGGGTGAGGTTCTTCTCTTGGCCCAAAGAGATATCTTAATTTCAGAACTCAGCTTCCATGCTTTTCCTTTTAAAACCATTTCCCTTTCACCTCTTCCTTTCATGTTCCTTTTAATCCATGCTGACAGTGATTTTTTTCATACAGCTTTCTCAAAAAGCTTATTGGTTTAGCATGCAGGAGGTAGGGGTCCAAGCCATCAGAGACTAGGACTTTCCACAAGTCCTTCCTAGATAACTACACTTTCCATTCTGACTTATAAGTTCCAAGTTTAGTTAATTTCTCAAAGGGGCCACTATAGTCTGGGGGCTTAATTTACAGAGGCTTGGAATTTCTGGAATCACTTTCAGTTTTTATTGTGCCCAACAATTCAGTTATCAGCTTATCTCTTTCCTCTAACATTTTGCTATAAGCTGCAAGCAGAAAGCAGGCTGCATTTTCCACATTTAGTTTGGAAATCTCCTTGGGTAAATGTCCAAACTCAAACTTTTCAATTTCTACCTTCCATACAAAATCAGGAGTCAATCTTGCTAAGTTCTTTGTGACTTTAAAACACGGATCACCTTTCTTCCAGTTTCCAATAGTAGTTTCATCATTTACTTCTAAGTCCTCAGTAAAAGTTTCTTTAGCATCCATATTCCTATCAACAGTCTCTTCAAAGCAATGTAGGCCTTTTTTATCAAGCATCTCACAATTACTTCCAAAAGTACCCCTTACCCATTTATAATACCATTACCGCATTTTGGTCATTGCAAAACCACCACCCCACACCCAGTATCAAATTCTGTTTTAGTCAGCCAAAAGGGTGCTGAATGCAAAGTACAAGAAATCTGTTGGCTTTAATAGAGCATTTATTTGGAGTGGAAACTTACAGTTATGAGGCCCTAGAGAATCCAACTGAAAGTTATTTCCTCATCAAACTCTTTTGCTTTGTGTTGAACCTAGATAATGGGCAATATCTGTGAGGGTTCAGCCTTCCTTTTCCTTCTTCCACAATCATGCAGCTGTCAAATGCTCTCTGTGGCAGTTTGATATTATTTATGAATTATTTCTTTTTATGAATTCCAAAAAGAGATATAGATTATGTTTTTAAACTGGTCTGTTCCTCTGGGTGTGATACATTTTGATTTAAATTCAAAGGTTTTATGTTTAATTGATTAAATCAAGATTAGGGTGTCATTCAACCACACTTCAGGGTGTGCAGTGTTGAGTACCTGCCCCTTTGGAGGGCTATATAAGTGGACACTCAATCAAGGAGACACACAGAAGTAGATACACATATAAGATACACAGAGGATACTGTGGTCCTGGGAAAGGATATAAGCCTGATAGTTATAGATATCCTTATGTAGAGAACAGCAGCTGAGCCCATAAAGAAACAAGCACTAGAGGAATTAAGAAGAGCCCTATGCCTGCCAAGAGCTGAGATTGGAAGAAGCTGGGACCCATGGAGTCTTGGGTGAAGAAGTACCTCTTATGGTACCTTGAGTTGGACTTTTTGGGGCCTTGTAAGATTTTACCCCAAATAAATAACCTTTATAAAAGCCCACAGATTTCTAGTACTTTGCATCAGCACTCCTTTTGCTAACACAATTACCTATTTAGCTATAATAAGAAATGACTGTGTGCATTTTAGAAGAATGCTTGCTTTGCTGTTTGTGGATGAAGTGTCTATATCTTTTTCCCTATATCTATTAGGTCTAGTTTTATAATATTGTTTAACTTCTCTATTTTTTTTTTTATCTTCTGTCTGGATAAACTGTTCTTAATGAAAGTACTTTATTGAGGTCTACTATTAATGTTGAACCATGTATTTATCCTTTCAAAATGTGAATGCTTGCTTCATTTATTTTAGGGCTCTACTTTTAGGTGCATATATTTATAATTGTTACATCTTTATGAATTTACCCTTTTTAATGTTTTTTAAAAGATACTTAGATTGCATAAATTTTATACAAAAAATATAGGGATTCCCATACACCCCACCTCCTATACCTCCCACAAACTGCCACATAAACATCCTTTATTAGTGTGGCACATTAACTGCAATTGATAAACACATCCTGGGGTTTTGCCATTAAGCATTGGCAATAGACCCTTTTAACAGCATAATGTGCCTTCCTTGTCAATTTCAAAATATTTTACTTAAGCCCACTATAGTTGATATTAATGTAGCTACTTCCCCTCTCTGTCATTGTCTAAGTTTTATTTTAATAGGGTTTATCTTTTGGAGTGCATTGAGCCTCTTGGATGAATATATTCATGTCTTTTGTTAAATTTGGGAAGTTTTCAGGAATTATTTCTTTGAATACCCTCTGTCCTTCTGTGTCATTCTTTTCTTGAGAATCCTACAATGCATATATAGTATGCTTGATGCTGTCTGACTTGCTTCTCAGTCTTAATTCACTTTTATTCATTCTTTCCTCTTCTGCTCCTCAGACTGGATGATTTTACTTTTCTTATAAAGTTCAAGTATATTTTCTTCTGTTAGTTCCATTCTGCTGTTGAACCCCTCTAGGCAATTTTTATTTTCTGTTACTGTGTTTTCAGCTCTGTTTGGTTCCCTTTCATGATCTTCATATCTATATTGGTATTCTTTCTGTGTTCATCTATTGCTCTCCTGAGTTCTTTTTCAATTCTTTGTTCATCTTTTCCTTTATATCTTTTAGCATATTTAGAACCATTTTATAAAAATCTTTCTCTAGAAAGTCTCAGGTCACTACCTCCTCATTGATATTTTCTTTTGCTTCAATCTTTGCTTTTGCCTGAGCCATTACTTTCTGTTTCTTTGTATGTTTTTTAAATCAAATTCCACTCTCTTTTGATAAACATTTTCAAGGCTGTTTTCCACATCATTCACTTTCAAATTACTTGTGTCTCTGAATCTAAGGTGAGTCTCTTGTAAATAGGATATAGTTGGGTCAAGCTTTTTGGTCCATTTTGCCAATCTCTGCCTTTTGACTATAATGTCAAATTCACTTATATTTCATATAAATACATGACAGTGCAGGATTCCTTCTGCAGTTTACTTTTTGGTTTTCATAAGCTCATACTTTTTGTCCCTTAATTCTTCCATTACTGCCAATATTTATATTTAGTTGATATTTTGTAGTGAATACTTTATAAGTTCTTCTTCCTTTTGTGAATTATTTTCTTATATTTTCATTTTTATTTATTTATTTTTAATATATTTTTTATTTATTTTAAAAAGATACTTAGATTACATAAAGTGTTACATAAAATATATAAGGGATTCCCATAAGCCCCACTCCCAGACCAATCTCTTTTCACCATATTAACAACTTCTTTCATTAGTGTGTACATTATTTGCAATTGATTAACACATTTTGAAGCATTCCCACTAAGCATGGATTATAGTTTACATTGTAATTTATACTCTCTCCCACAAAATTCTGAAGGTTATGGCAAAATATATAATGGCCTGTATCTGTTGTTGCCATATCACTCAGGTCAATTCCGTGTCTGGAAAATGCCCCCATATTACACCTCTTTTTTCCTCTCCTTGACTGCAGCACCTCTAGTGGTCACTGTCTCCACACCCATGATATAATTTCTTCTATTGCTAGAATCACAATAAGTCTACACTAGAATACCAGTAAGTTCCCTCTAGTCCATATTTTTTATTCCCCAATCCTGAAGATTCTGGGATGGTGATGCCTACTCCACCTCTAATTGAGAGGGGGCTTCAATCTTGTATAGCTGGTGGATGGTACTCTCTTGCTTGCAGTTGTAGATTTTCCTGGTTCCTTGGTGTGGTAATTGCCCATCCTCACTTCCTTGTTAGTTGTCCTGGATAAGTCCAATGAACTGGAGAGTAGGTGTAGCAACTCCACTGAGGCTCAGGGCCTAGCTGGCACATGGACAGCCCAGAGAGTAATGTCTCTTGGACATATACCTACCAACTCAAGCACCAAGTATAGGTTCAAATAAAAGGGACAGAAGATGCATGTGTAGAAAAGTGACATCTGAGTCCAACTCTGTCACACTTAGCAGCACAAACTCCAAAGTAGGGCCCACTGGCTGGCAATGAACCAAACTCTGGAGCTATCTGCCATGAGCATATGACCTGGGTGACTCAAGAGCCCTCAGGAGTCCCACTATTTGGGGTAGTATCTATGCTGGCCATCTATGAA
Organism: Cabassous unicinctus; assembly: GCA_029593785.1. NCBI lineage: Eukaryota > Metazoa > Chordata > Mammalia > Cingulata > Chlamyphoridae > Cabassous > Cabassous unicinctus. Next base: position 12,643 of record JAQZBX010025942.1, on the reverse strand, counting down.
ATCCTGCTAAGACATGCATAACTGTTACCTTTCTGATCACCTTCAGGCTCACTTTGAAGTCTCTTAGCCATATACACTAGTTTGTCTTTACATTTCCCCCCTTTTATTCAAGGTTTGTCCAGTTGTATCACCAGCTGGTGCTTGGTAGTAATCCCTCCTTGCCAGGGAAGATCATCCCTGGGAGTGATGTCCTTTGCTGGGGGGAAGGTAATGTATTTATTTGCTGAGTTTGGCTTACAGAGAGGCCACATTTGAGCAACAATCAGGCTCTCAGTAAGCAACTCTTAGGTACTCTACAACACTAGGCTTAGTTGCAGATTCAAGAGCAAAAGGCTTATAAGCATATTCATCAATATCAAGGTCCCATCAATGGACCAATTTTCTTCACTAGCTATTGCCCCTGTACTTGGGGAATTGTTGCTGTTCCAGTAGAGAATGTGGCAGAGATCCCCAGGATAAGAATTCAATAGTCTTTTGGTTGTTGTGTGAATCTCCACCCACTGTGGCAATGCCCCAAGAACATTTGAACATATTTATATACCTTATATGTATTCCCAGGTGAACTTCCTCCCATTTATCCCCCATCACTGACAACCCACACCATTGATCCTCCACTGCCATAGTTGTAACCTATATTTTTCATTTTGATGATCATGGGGCTTAAATTTAAGTTCACATATATAACAATTTTATCTGGTTTGATATCAACTTAACTGAAAAAAGGAAACACATAAATTATATTCCTATAGTCCTCTCTCTAACCCTTCCCAAAATTATGGAGTTCTAATCACACTTTTATGCTATAACAAATAAAAAAAATATTGATATATCATTATTTCATGCATTTCTATTTTATTTTATATAGGAAGTATAATTTCAGTTACAAATTAAAAAATACAATAGTATTGGTGTTTATAATTACCTATGTCTTTATGAGTAATTTAGTTTTATCATGTGGCTTTCATCTATTGTCTCATGTCCTTTCCTTTCAACCTGAAAATATATTATTAGCATTTCTTGTACATCTGGTCTAGTAGTGACAAACTTCCTCAAATTTTGCTTACCTGAGAATTTCTTAACCTGTCCCTCATTTTTGAAAGACAGTTTTGCATTTACAAAATTCTTGGTTGGCAATTGTTTTCTTTCAGAAATTCAAACATCTCATCCTACTGACTTCTTGCCTTCTTGGTTTCTGATGAGAAGTTTACATTTATTCTTATTGTATCTCCCTTGCATGTGTCATGTTACTTCTCTCTTGCAACTTTCAGAATTCTCTCTATCTTTGGCATTCAACAGTTTGATATAATATATCTTGGTGAATATTTACTAGGTTTATCCTGTTTGGAATTCATTTAGCTTCCTGAATGTGTATAGTTAATGTCTTTCATTCAAAGTGAGAAATTTTCAGGCTTTGTTTCTTAGAATATTCTTCTTCCCCTTTCATTCTTTTCTTTCTAGGATGATCACAATAATTATATTGCTATTTTTATGGTGTTAGTTCTTCAGGTTCCATTCACATTTCTTCATTATTTTATTCATTCTCTTACCCAGACTAAATGATTTCAATTGTCTTATCCTCAAGTTCATTGATTTTCTTTCTTCCATTTCCAATCTGCTGTTGAGATTCTCTAGGTGCATTTTATCATTTTTTTTTGTCAAAAGATTACATGTTACACCAGTTCACCATGTTTCCTTTGAAATTTCCCATATTTAAACCAACATCCTCATTCCTCTTTTAGCATTTCCTAATATTATTTTAGTACACCTACTCATCATAAATATTGATTTTTTTATTTTTAGTATAGGTTCCACAAACCTTATTGGAATTTTCATAATAAAATTCTAGTGTGCCCATTCATCGTTAGAACTTTCCACCTATAATATGCCTCCTATTCTTCACAAGAGATATAAATATTTTACACATATATTTACAAATTTACATTCATTTAACAATTGTTCATGAGGAGATTCTACATATTATAGCAATTCCCACACTGACCATTTAATATGTTGCTGTATGATGCAAGTGCTCTCATTTTACTTCAGAATTTTCCTATTATGTGAGTGACTCTTTCCTCATGAGATGTATAGTGATAGTGTATCTGAGCACAATCCTCATCAAAATTTGTCTATATTATACCAGTGCCCACATTCCTCATCAGACCTTACCAGTATTTTACCACTGACAGAATTCTTCACGTTTCTCAATATTATAACAGTCACCACTTCATTCACAAAAAAATAGGAATATCCCCACTTTTATTTCTGATTTTATTAGTTGGAATTTTCTCTTTCTTTTTGTAGTCAGTCTAGTTAAAATTTTGTTGATTTTGTCAAAATTGTCAATGCTACTTTATGTTTCATTTTCTTTCTCTATTACTTTTCTATTTTCTATTCCATTTCTCTTTACTCAAATATTTATTCTTTTCTCTCTTCTATATTTGACTTTAGTTTGGTCATTCTTGTTTCCTAAGATAGAAAAAAATATTTTTAATTCCTACACATCTGTGAATTTTCCAGTTTTCCTTCTGTTATTGATTTCTAATTTCATTTCATTGTGTCTGTATTGACTTCTAGTGTCATGCCATTTCTTTCAGAAATGATACTACACATCTACCATATTTTTATATTTATTGAGATGTTTTTGTGTCTTAGCATATTATCTACCATGGAAAATGTTCTATCTGCACTTGAGAAGAACATGTATTTTGCTTGATTGGTGTGATATATTTTAAATATTCATATATTAGATTTTATTGGTTTATAACATTGCTATAATTCTCCAATCCCTTATTGATCTTTTCTATCCATCATTGAAAGTGAGATATTAAAGTCTCTAATTACTGCTATTCTTTCAATTTTAGCTTCATGTATTTTGTGACTGTCTTGTTAGGAGCTGTATGTTAATAATTGTTTTATTTTCTTGGTAAATTGACACTTTTAACAGTATGTAGTATTCTTATTTGTCTCTTGTAACAATTTCTGACCTAAAGCCTGTTTTGTTTGATATTAATATAGCTACTGCTGCTCTCTTTTGGTTACTAATTTCATGGAATATATGCTTCAACCTTTTCACTGTCAAACTATTTGTGAATTTAGAAGAAGTGAATCTTTGTACATAGCAAGTACTTGAATCATGTCTTTTTTTATTCACACTCCCTATATATATTATATTATTTTATTTTATTTTATTTTTTGAGGTATCAGGGCCAGGGATTGAACCCAGGACCTCACACGTGCCCACATTTGCTCTTTTGAGTTGGATATTTCATTTGTTTCCTTGCTGTGTGTGTGTGTTTGCTGTTGCTGTTTTTAAGGAGCTACCAGAAACTGAACCCAGGAACTCCCATGTGGGAAGCAGGTACTCAACTGCTTGAGCCATATCTGCTATCCCAATATATAACTTTTAAATGGACAGTTTATCCTGTTTAAATTTAGAGTAATCCCTTATGAGGAAGAATTACTTTTGCAATTTTGCTATTTGCAATACATATATCTTAGATTATTTTTATTCCTCTCTTCCTCCATTATTGCCTTCTTTTTATATTAATTGATTTTTTTAGTGTAATGATTTGACTCCCCTTAAATATCCTTTTTTTAAAATGTAATTTTAGTTAATCTCTTAGTGGTTTCCCAAGGGATTACAAATGACATCTTCAACTTATAAAACTCCAGTCTGAATTTACAAAATTCAACTTCAAATGCATACAAGAACTCTGCTCATATACAGCTTTATCACCCTATGTTGTCATTGTCAAAACTTACATCTTTATACCCGTGCTCCCATTACAGTAGATTTATATTCATTGTTTTTTACATTTGTTTTTTATTTCTCTATTAAATTATATATGTATAAAGAAACTACATATTAAAATTATAATAATACTGAATTTTATATTTACCTATGGAATAACCTTTGCTATGCTTTCTGATTCCTTTATATGGCTTAGAGTTACTCTCTGGGATCATTTCATTTCCACCCTAAAAGCACCTTTTACCATTTACATAGGCATTTCTATTAGCAGCAAACTTTCTCAGTTTTGTTTTTCTAAGCATGACTTAATTTCTCCTTCATTTTTGAAGTATAGTTTTCACAAATATAGAATTCTTGGTTAAGAGTTATTTTTTTTCTTCTTTCAGGACTTTTAATATACATCCCCATGCTTTCTAGCCTCTGCTGTTTATGAAAATATTGACTTATGTTATTGAGTATTCCGTGCATATGGTAAATCACTTTTCTCACTTCCTTCATAATTCTGTCATTGGTGGTTTTATTTTTTGTTTGCTTGTTTTTTTGGTAAGTGAACAATTCAATGGTTCTTTAGTCACAGAGCTGTGCAATCACCCCCATAATCAATTTTACACCATTTTCATGACAACAAAAACCAAATCCATATTCTTTAGTTATTATCCTACAATCCCACATACCACCACTATCCCCAGGAAACCATTAATCTGCTTTCTAGCTTTATGGATTTGCCTCTTAGGCACATTTTATATGATTGGAATAATGCAACATGTAATCTTTGTTGACTGTTCTTTCACGTAGAGTATTGTTTTTGAGGTTCTTCCATGTTGGAACACGCATTAGTACTTCATTCTTTTTTATTTCATTGCGGGTTTGTTTATTTATTTATTTATAATATAAAATACACCATTTTATCCATTTTTAAATGTATAATTCAGTGTCATTAACTAATTTGCAATGCTGTGCTACAACAACCAGTATCTATTAACAAAACTTCAATTACCCATAACAAACTTTTTGTACCCAGTAAGCAATTATAACTTCTTCCAGTCCCTGGTAACCTCTAATCTATTTCTGTCTCTATGAATGTGTTTTTCCTAGATATTTCGTATAAATGGAATGATGCAATAGTTTTCCTTTTGTGTCTGACTTATTTCACATAAAACAATGTCTTTAAGGTTCATCCACATTGTAGCATGTATCAGAATTTTATTGTTTTTTATGGCTGAATAATATTCCGCTGTGTAGATATACCACATTTTGTTTATTCGTTAATCTGTTTATGAGCATTCAGGTTGCTTCCACATTTTGGCCATTGCTTCTATGAACATCTATGCACAAATTTTTGCATAGAAATAAGTTTTCATGTATCTTGGTATACACCTAGGAAGGGTTGCACAATTTAATATTCCCACCAGCAGAGTATTAGGATTATGATTTCTCCATTTCCTTGCCAACACTTGTTATTTTCTCTTTCATTCTCTTATTCTTAGTGGATGTGAAGTGGTTCACTGTAGTTTGGATTTGCACTTCCCTGATAGCTAATGAAGCTGTGGAGTTGCACATGCATCTAATATCTTTTCATTACAAGCTCAAATCTCCTGAACTATAGTACCATGAATTCTATAAGAAGAATCAATTTTAATCAAATACATTGGTGGGGGACATTACTGTTCCCTTAGCTCTTCAGCCCACTCCAAAATATGTTACTGTCCTAAATCTTTTCAGGATGAGGAAGAAGGGGTTTTAAATAATTAAATTCTGTTCCTCCCTCCCCATCCCCATGGGGCAAGAGACCACCCCCTGACTTGACTCATTGGATGGCAAGAATCATAGTAACATGCAACAAGAGGTCTTGACATGCTGGTTTGTCCTCCCCTATTAGGAGCCACTCTTGTATTTAGTGGTCAGGGGAAATGTTTTTCATTACCTTACAGCGATGGACACAGGACATGGTAAATATCAAAATTTATTAAATTGTATGGTCTAAAACGTAAACCATACTGTAAACCATTGCCCATGTTTAGTAGCTATGTTTCACTATCTGTATAAAGGTTATAACAATGGTACCATCCACATACAGAGGTTTTAATATGGGGTGAGGAAAATTGGAGGAGGTTGGGTATATGAGACTGTCTTGTATTCTGAGTGTGACTTTGCTGTGACATAAAACTTCTTTGAAAATTAAATGAAAAATTGGTAGACACAGGAGAGTGAGAGGGGGAACGTACCACGGTACAGACTGGACATCTGATATTGCTATGATAAAAGGAAAAAATGCCAAAAAAAATTTTTTTTAAATTTTTTTGTTTTTTCCCATTTTTTGAATATCCTAATCCTTTAATTTTATTTTATTTTTAATGTTTTTTTAAGTTTCCATGTATTTTATCTCTTACATTTAAACCTATCATTATTATTTCATTTTCCTATTAATTGTATTTGGCTATTAGGTGGGCTTCATCTTTAAAGAAGCTTCGGATCACAGAAGGGTTACAACAGGGGCAGGAGAGTATCGTTGGTGGGGGGTGTCAGGGATGGAGTGTGCATGGGGGGAAGTTCACCTAAACATACATAAAAGGCATATAAAATTGCTCAAATGATCATGGGGTGGGGCAGGTAACAGTGGGTGGAGAATCACTCAATAAATGAGAGAATACTGAATTCCCATCCTGGAGAGATCTGCCACATTCTCTAAGGGAGCAGCAACAGCCTCCAAGTGTAGGAACAGTGTCTGGTTAAGGAGGATGATTCACTGATGGGTACTTATTACTGATGACTAGCCTTACAAGTTTTTGCTCTTGAAATTGAAACTTAGCCTATGTTATGGGGTGCCTATGTGTAGCCTCCTGAGAGCCTCCTTATTGCTCAAATGGGGCCTATCTCTAAGCCAAACTCAGCATATGAATGCATTACCTTCCTCCCAGCATGGGGCATGACTCCCTGTGATGAGCCTCCATGGCAAGGAGGAATTACTACCAAGTGCCAACTGACATTATGACTGGAAAAGACCTTGAATAAAAGGGGGAAAAGGTAAAGACAAATGAGTTCATAAGTCTAAGAGACTTCAAAGTGAGTCAGGAGGTCATCCCAGAGGTAACGCTTTCGCACACTTCAGTACGATCTCATAGGACACCAAAGTGGATATCACCCCACACAGAGAGGCTTCTGAGGGCTCTGGAGACACCCTGGTCCTACATAAGGGGGGATAGCTCCAGAGATTGATGCCTTATCAGTGGGCTCTACTTTGGAATCTGTGCTCCTGAGAGTGACAGAATTGGACTCAAATAAATCCTCCCTGCACATGGTTCATCAGTCCCTCCTATTCAAACCTGTATGTGGTGCTGGAGTTTGTAGGTGTACTTCCAGAGACTGGAACCTCTGGCCTGCCCATGTGCCAGCTGGGCCTGGAATCTCAGTGGAGGTGCATCTCCTACTCTACAACTCGATGGACTTACCCAACACAACTGGCGGGGAGATGATGATGGACAACAGCCATCCCAGGGAATGGAGAGAGCCTGTAGCTGCAGGTAAGATAATCCAATCCATCTTATCCATAGGATATAAGACCCCTCTCACTTGGAGGTGGAGTGGACATCACCATCTCAGACTCCTCAGGATTGGGGGAAGAGCAAATCTAGTAAGACCACTAGAGTGGACTTATTGGCATTCTGTTATAGACATATTGTGATTCAAGCAATGGAAGAAATTACAACATTAAGGTGGAGCCAGTGGCCAGTGGCCATTTTCCACCACCCTCAATATGCACACCATTTCTAGGAGCTTCAGGAGTTTTCTAATACATACCCTTAAAGGCAGTTCACTGGTCATTCATCAAGGGAAAGAATAAAATCTGTCATTGGCTTTTGATGGTTTTATTTTAATATGTCTTGTTTTATTCTTTTTTTTTTTTATCCTACTGTGATTCTTTTATGTTTAGATTTGTGTCATTTATCATATTTGGGAAGTTTTCAGCCATAATTTTTCAAATATTCATTTTGCCCCTTTCTTTTTCTCTTCTCTTGCAATTCCCATCATGCGTATGTTGCTATTTATTATGGTGTTCCACACATCTCTTAAAATCTGTTTATTTTCTTTAATTCTATTTTATTCCATGTGGTCCTCAGATTGGATAATTTAATTTTTACTATCTTCCTGTTTGCTAGCAATCAAGAATTTACAATATTCATGATACCTCAAGGAAGTTTCTGAAAATTTCTTCTTTCTTGAGAATGAACCAAACTTTCTTTTTTCTTTGAAGGCCTCATAATTTTTTTTTGAAAAATGAACATTTTGAATATTATATTGTAATACCTTTGGAAATCAGATTCTTCAACCTCCTCAAGGATGTTTACTGTCATTTCCTTTGGGTTGTAGCTACTTGTTTGCTTACTGATTTTTCTAAAGTATTCTAAAGACTATTACCTTTTCTGTAATGTCTCTGAAAGCAATTTTGCTTTAGCTATGGTCAGCTACTTTGAAAGAGATTTCTTTAAATGTCTGGTGCCAGAAAAAAAGAAAGAAATGAAAAATACATCCTCCCAGCATTTTCAGGTTTGCTCTGTGCTCAAGTACTCTTTCAAAGCTTTCCCATGTCATTTGCTACTTTGCTTTAATCTCCACTTATTGCTTGCACTGAATTTAACTATCAGCCAGTGGTGGAAACTTAGGGTCTTCTAAGGAATTTTCTGAGTATATGTCTTGACTTGAGCATGTGCATGGCTTTCTAGATCCCCTGTTATATGCAGGAGCTTTGCAAAATCCTTATACCCTGAAGTAACTCTCTTTCCAGATTCCTCCCAGCAGCACCCCACCCAGTCTTTTGGCATGTCCTTTGTTTGCCCCAACTGTAATCACTTGACCCAGGTAGCAGCTATATTTTCATTTGCTTTTCAGTGTTTGCAAGGGTCATCCTCTCTTTAGTTGAGTGTTATTTTTTTCCTTGAGAGAATTCTGAATTTAGGTGAAACAAGGCAAATATCTTACATCAATATTTCAAAGAATTTCCAGACAGGTTAGCCAAGTGCAATTTCTTCACAATATGGTCTCCATTCATTCTTCAGGAACCTAGTACCCAAAGCATGAATGTGCATTGTCATCTTCAAATACTCTGTTGTGTTGGGCAGTAGTTGGGCAAGGTTAAGTTAAAATGCTATTAAACTCTCTTACCATAATTAAATCACCATTTTTTTCCCAATATTTGTTTGTTTTCTATAAACCTAGGGTTATTTTCTAGAGTTCCAACAAAGTTAATACTGATAATTTCTCCTCATTTTTCATTGTTTCCTGGAAGACTGTGTCCTTGGAACTCTATACTCAGCTAACTTTGCTTAATTCACTTCATTTAATATATGTATTTCAAACCTAAACTTAATTGTCTCCTTTTCCATTAAGTCTTTCTTAAAATTTAAATGCTCTCAGCTTGCTGTGAATTTGAATCCAGCAGTCTAAGCTTTAACTTTTTTCAATGTAGCATTTTTTATTAACTCACTTCATGTTTATCAGCAATCACGCTATGATTTATGTAAAACATGTACAGAATGAGGTTGATTCCACACAAGGAAGGCTCATAATTAAGAGTGAAAGAAAGCATAAGTTGGCTCATAATAACCATGCAGAGAAAGCAAATCCTCCTAGTGAAGTGCAGGGTCCTCAGGAAAGCCTTCTTGTTAAGAGTATATATAAGTTGAGTCATGAAGGAAGAGGAAATTTACTAGCAACCCAAAATAAAAGAAAAAAATTCAAATAGAATTTCAGAGTATACATATATACTTTTACTATGTAGAGAAGAGATGAATATTTTCCTGCACTCTTCCCTTTGTGCCAAATGTCTCATGAATCTTTTATTTATTAAAAGAAACCATGTTGTTTTCAGGATAATTTAATAATATTCAATGGCTGTTTTGTTGTCATCTTACTATTTGTTTCTTGTCCAATGTAAAATGCCTTTCATTTTTTGTTAATGTAGAAATTTTAATTTTTTTGTAAAACACTCCTCAGTGCAGGGTTAGAGTGCATAATATCACACTAAAATGACACGACTCTAATTTTTCTGCATATGTAATTATTTTAAAAAAGAAAAGGAAAAACATTTTTATTAGAGTTTTGAAGAGGGTTACAAGGTAGGCTTTCTGTGCATAAAATTATAAGGGTTACTTGGAAAATAATATCTCTTTCTGATAATCAAGATCCTGAATTTTCAATGTATTTATTTCCATTTCCCTAAATGAATGTGCTACATATCAAATAGTTTAATTCCACCATCTTCAGCATAATTCTCAATAGTTCTCATTCTAAGACTATTAAAATGCCCCTATATTTACGTGTTTGAGGGTGAGTCTTCTTTGGGTTTAAAATGTTCCTCTCATCTAGTATTTTCTGGCTATTGATATTATCACATCATAGTGGAGATTCTGACTTCAAGGGATATAGGCAAACAGATAATCACCTGGAGACCCTGAAACAAGATCATCTGTTGTATGTCTCACTGCTTCAATTTCTGGGAATGCTCCGTGGGACTCACTAATGGAAATATAACTTTTAATAAGTTGTCTTCTGAAAGCAAACATTAATAATCGGGTAAGATTTGAATGGGGAAAGTAATGTTGGTTCTTGTTTTTAAGGATTTATTTTATTTTATTTATCCCCCCACCACCTGCACTCCCTATCTGCTCTCTGTGTCCCTCTGCTGTGCATTCTTCTGTGTCTGCTTGTCTTTTCTTGTCTTCTCTTTAGGAGACACCAGGAACCAATCCTGGGACCTCTGATGTGGAAGATAGGCACCCAATCACGTGAGCCACTTCAGCTACCTTTTTTGTTGTGTCTCTCATTGTCTTTCCTCTATGTCTCTTTTTTGTTGCATCATCTTCTAGCACCAGTTCACAGCTCAGGTCAGCTTCACCTTCACCAGGAGGCCCCAGGAATTGAGCCCAGGAACCCCCATGTGGTAGATGGGAGCCCAATCACTTGAGCCACATCTGCTTTCTGACAAAGAAGTTTTTTAATTTATTTATTTAATATAAGGCATTTATGGCAATGCTTTTGCTGCATTCCAAAGGTTTTGATATATTGTGTTCTCATTTTTATTCCTTTCAAGGTAGTTACTGATTTCTTTTGCAATTTCTTCCTTGACCCACTGATTGACTGAGACTGTGTTGTTCAGCTTCCATTTCTTTGTGTCAATTTTGGTTCTCTGTCACTTATTAATTTTTACTTTCCTTCCATTGTGGGTTTGAGAAATTACTTTGTATAATTTCAATCCTCTGAATTCATTTGGACTTGATCTTTGACTTAGCATTTTGTTTATACTGGAGAATGATCCTTGTGCACTTGAGAAGAATATATATCCTGCTGTATTTGGGTGTAATGTTCTGTATATATCTCTTAGGTCTAGATCCTCTAAAGTAGAAATCAAGGTCTCCCTTTCTTAATAAGCCTCTGTCCATATGTTCTGTCTAATGGTGACAATGGTTATTAAAGTCCCCCACTATAATTGTAGATACATCTATTTCTCCACTTAATTTTTCCAATGTTTGCCTCACGTATTTTGGAGCACTTGCTTAGGTACATGAATGTTTATGATTGTTCTTTCTTCTTGATAGATTACCCCTTTTATTAATGCAGTATACTGCTCTCCACACACACTCACACACACACACACACACAAACAAACAAACAGAAACATGATAGTCACAGATTTTGGTACTCTGTAATACTAGCCAGCAATATTAAAATGCAATTATCGTGTTAATTTGCTCATTTGTTCATTCATCAAATATTCTAACCACCTATATACTTAAAGTGAATAAGGTGTTCATCCTGAATAATTTTACTGCTAAATATTTGAGGGTATAAAACAAGTGGAATATAGACTATGTGTAGAAAGCTAAAAGATGTTATGTGTCTAAAATTCCAGTGAAAAACTGAGAAGATGAGAGGTAACTAGACTTGCAGTCAGATAGAACACGAAAAGAGTGGAAATTAATATTAGATCTTGAAAAATTAATTTCTCTTAATGGAAAAAGGGACAGAAAGAAGGAGTTATGTGTGGTTTCTGCCTGATGAAGAATATATTGCATAGTTAAACATAATTGGAAATAACCATTTAGAGATATGAAAATTAAAATTGTGTAAGACCATACACACCCTCAGGTAAGGCAACAGGGAATGCATAGTGGACCTTAAAGCAAGTGAAAAAAAAGTGCTGCGTATGGAAGAACAGGTAATAAAATGGAACCCTAAGAAGAATTTATTAAAAACAAAACAAAACACCCTCCCCACATTTCTTTGAAGTGTCAGATGGATTTCAACTAAATCATGTACCTACCAAGGAATCTCTGTGTAGAGCAAAACATGCTTAGCCATGTGCCTGCTGGCATCATACAAGCCTGAAATCAATGAATTGAATATTGTTTGGAAAATAATTCTTCCATATTTATTTAACACATTGTGATGAAAATATTTTTATCTTAAACCAGACTCACCAACTGAAAATAATTTTTAATAGTAGTGTTAATATATCTTTGATGTTATAGGGCAACTAGCTTATTTGTAGATAAATAAAATTCTTACCTTTTTTATGTAAAACTTCACAGAAAGAGAATAAGTCATGTTTTTGAAACTCATTTTGCATTTGGACTTAAAATTTGCATAGGAAGCCTAAGTTTTCTTCATCTATTGTCTGTGTGGAAACACATTACTAAGTTAGGAAACCCTTGCAGAGTAAGTGGAAACTTGGCTCGTTACTACTCAGTCAGGTTCCTGTGGATGCATGAACTAAACCCACTCTTAAAGACTTGTTAGGGAAGCGGGTGTGGCTCAATGGATAGAGCCCCCGTTTACCATATGGGAGGCCCGGGTTCGCGTCCCGAGGCCTCCTTGTGAGGCCTCCTTGTGAGG
>JAQZBX010025941.1:0-29232 GCA_029593785.1 Cabassous unicinctus | reverse complement strand
TATATTTTGGAACTCAACTAAGTCTTGTTTGTGAATCAGAACATCTAAATATGATACAGACACAAATACAACCTTTAAAATACACCCAGCCTGGGGTTTCACCCAACAAATTTGAAAAATCAAATTTATAAATGAGGAGCAGGTATTCTGAAACTGTGTGGAGAATTAGGAAAACACGTGTTCCACATACAATAATTTTTAAATCTTTCTTATTAAGTATAATGTCCTTGGGACACAATTGAAAAAATATACCAAAGGTTCACATTGCCATAAAACATAAGATTGCCAGGAGTTCAAAGGTAGGGTCCCACTTTGGGGCACTTTCCTTTGAAACTGGAGGAAGGAATGAAGACATAGGTAGGAAATAGCGAGGGTCCTAGTACTTGGGTGGGGCTATAAGACAAGAGTTCAGCGACTTTGGAGTGTGGTTGTGCCCTGTGATATCTGGAAGAAGCAGAGCACAATCGATCTGCCTGGAAACAGGCAGCGAACAGGTGGGAGTAAGTTTCAGCATCATCAAAATGCAAACTTGACACAGAACAGAGGCCAAATTCAAAGCTGTATATAGATATTTGATCCCAGTGCAGTTTATCAAAGACAGCACAAAACCTTTAGAGGAAAACATGTTCTTTCTGGCACTATCAAGGACCTGGCTCTTTCTTAAGTTCCCAGAAGCGACTGGAATGCTGAACTGCTTATTTCAATTTCTGTCAGCCTAGTCCACCTGTTTGAGACATGAGAAGAGCAGTATTGTAGCAACTACATGGAAAGAGAGAGCATCCCAGTAGAAACAGCCCACTTATTTGCCCAGGAAACCTTACCCCAGTTAGAGACTGTTTGAAAGAGCAAGAGAGAAGAGGAGAGTGAGGGAGAGCAAAAGGCAAAGACAGAACAGAAAAATGTACATCCACTAAAAACTACTCTAAAATAGAAATACTACTACAACCACAAATGATGTATAGTCATTATGATTGAAAAAAAATAAATTTAGAGTCCATATATAAGAAATAAAGGTGAAATAACATGGTAGTCAAGTCTCTTTTTTGTTGTTGCAATTTATTGTGTTACATCGCAAATCCACTTAAACCAAATAGAAAATTTATTGACTAGCTCAACTTTTAAGGTCAGAGAAGAATAACTATAGTCACAGATGCTCAAAAAGTGCTCAGGAGATATAATGCCTTTCTCATCTGTCTTCTTCTCTATACTTGGCTAACTGTCTTCATTCTTATTCTAATTATCCCTGAATGGCCATTTGCCTAGTACTTCCAGTAAAAACATTTCCTTGGCTGGAGCCCTGTATTAGTCAGGGTTCTCTAGGGAAACAGAACTGACAGGCAGTATCTGTAAATAGTATGAGAATTTATAAAATTGTCTCATGTAACCATGGGGATGCACAAGTCCAAATTCTGCAAAGCAGGCTGTAAGCCAGGGACTCAAATGACGGTCTTCGTTAAATTCCTCAGGAGACGTTGTCTGTCTGAATTAGAGATGGGAATTCTCTCTTTGAATGCTGAAATCACTTCTCTTTTTAAAGCCTCCAAGTGATTGGATGAGACGTCACTCAATGCTGATGGCAATCTCCTTAATTGATTATAGAGGTAACCAGCCATCTATGCACTCAACTCACTGATTATTAAAGTCCCTGAAATGCCCTTGTATTACAATTAGCCCAGTGCTTCCTTGACCAGACAACTGGCATCATTACCTGGACGAGTTGATACATTAGCATAATTTTCATAGGCCCTATGTTTCCATTTTGGTCACGAACATATCACATGCACAGGGTAGACGCCCAGGCCTCTAACACACCAAGCTGTGGCTGTGGGGATAGGGTCAAGCCCATCCAAAACCAAGGAAGTGGAAGTGAAACAATGACTATTCTGCAATGGAAATCAGGGCATTGTGACTCAAGAAGGTAGAAGGCATACCAGGCAGAAGTTAGCTTAGATAGCACATACTTTTGTTTCTGTAAGACACACTTAAAACTGAACCCATCTAATATGATATAATACTCCACATACCACTAAAATGCCTCACTTTATTGTCTTAAAGAGACAGTACCAATTTCTGTGCCCTGCTCCAAATCCGGGATCTTTGGGTGATCTGCGTTGTTTATTTTCCTATGTCTAGAATGTATAGACAACAAGAAAAAGCAAAATTAAAAAGAAAAAAATTATGTATATAAAACTCATTTGGAAAAGGGTGAAGAGTTTAACAATCTATAACATATACCATATTTTTAAGCAGTGATAATAAGGATTTTCTGTTCTGGTGGTGGAGCAAAGCTAGTTGGAAGAATCTAAGCTGCTTCTCAGGGAGGATTTCCCATGTCTGTTGTTCTCCATGGTCACATATGAAACGGGCAAAGGTAAGAACTATCCTTGAAGTGACTGCAGTATTTGGTAGTCCCCTAACTGTTGGTGTCAATTTGGCAGCTTGAGGATTGAGAAACCAATAGTCTCTTTGAGTCAAGCTTGGGTTCCTCTCAAAATTCAATTACCTTAATTGCCAGAGAATCCATAAGGGTGATTAATGAAAGTGCCACCTGGCTTCCATTATCACAGGATCTTCTCCTTCTTATTGCCACCAATTAGCCCACTGCTGTAATAGCATCTCCTACCATCAGCCCTGGCCAACAACATCCTTTTTAGGAATACTGGTGTCCCTTAACATTGCACTACTACCACCATGATAAATGAGGTCCCCTCTATTCCTCTAATGCTGGTGGGATTTCTGGTCACCTGTAGAGTTGCCACTCTAGCATGTTGCTTCTATTCTCTGAGCCTTGTTTGGAATCTCCTCCATCCTCTCCTCCATGAGAGTCCTGGCATTACCACTTTACTGAGGGTGGGCTCTCAAGAACCAAACTAGCAGCACTTTAGCACCAAATCTCTGGATGTTATATTCATAACATGAGGTAATGTTCCCATACCAAATAACTCCCACTTAACCAACTTTATGTTCCAGCTCTCCTGAACCATCACCTCTGGACCTGATTCGCCGTGGACTTTCCAGGCTCCCACCAGTACATGGTGACTCTGTCCTGCAGCTCCTTTAGGATAGAGTCTCCTACTTCCCTTCCTCAGCAGGTCCAGAACACCTCCAGCTGGTTGTGTTGTTAACAAGTGCAAGTTACCAGGCTGAGGATCAGGATGGAAAGAATTGGAGTTATATTCTGAGGAGTGTGTATGCCCTTTGTCTTCATGTAAGGGAGGAGCTCTCATCTTCAACAGGAAGGAGTGGGACACTGCACAGTACTCCAAAGGGCTCAGGTCAGACTCAAGGTTCTCGAGTAAATCAACCCAGATCCCCCCACCACTAGTCTCAGGGCTCCACTTTCCCAACCAGGGTCCTGACTTTGGCATACCACAACTGCCAGGTTGGATAATTCAACTTTCTCTGGAGTTCTATTACCTACATAACTCAGTGTTTTGTTTTGTTTTTTGGTCCCTGACTTCAGGATATGAGTTTCTTTCTATACTGCCTAGGAGGTGCTCTGACTTTCATGCCTGTGGTAGACTGAAGCTGTGTGCACCCCAGAAAAGCATGTTCTTAAATCTCATCCATTTCTGTGGGTGTGGACACATTGTAAGTAGGACCTTTTGATGAGGAAACTTCAGTAATAGTGTGACCCACCTCAACCAAGATGGGTCTTAATCTTATTATAGACAGAGAGGAGAGAAAGCTACAGAGGCAGGAAGCTGAACCTGGAGGAAAAGGGAGAGATCAGGAGAAGCCACCATGTGCCTTACCACATAACCAGCTAAGGACCCCAGGACCACTGACAGCCAGCTCCAGAAAGCCACAGATTTTGGGGAGAAAGCATCGCCTTGATGATGACTTGATTTGGATTTTCTTTTAGCTTCAAAACTATAAGCTAATAAATCCCCTTTGTTTAAATAAATCCATTTCATGATATTTGCTTGAGCAGCCTAGGAAACTAAAACAACATCAATCCCTAAATCTGTGGCTAATCACCCTCAGCTTTTCATAACCTTTCTCCAATACATCCATTGCATGCTGCAGCAGCCATCAGCATACATTCCTCTGAACCTCCTGAGAAATTATACCAACTCCCAGTAGCTATAGCAGATTTACAATAGTGATTGGGTTCTCTCTGTCCTCTGAACAGCAGGCGATCCTGCTCCAAAGTCCCATTTTAAGTCTCCTCCCTTGAACCACTACTGACACCAACTGTTGGACTCAGTGATGAAGGTTTGCATGCAGAACCTTTATTAGGGAAAGCGACGGGACAGGGGGAAATTTAAACTGTGTGCAGTTGCACCAGAGGCCCTAGCACACTTCCCAGAGTACACAGAAGTATAGAGATGCCCTGAATTTAGGCAAGAGGAGGGATTTATACCTCTGCATGGAAAGAGGCTGCTCCCTGGGATGGACTATATCCTTAGGTAAGGAGCGTTCTTTGATCATGGGAAATTTCTGGGAAGGGACTCACTTTTTTGCTTTTTACAAACAACACTCTGGACAATTGTAACATTAGTGCCTAGCTTTGAAAGTGTATCAGTGTGGCAAACTAGAGCATCCACTTTAAATACATGCCAAAAAGCAAAGCAAAGCAAAAAACACCTGCTATACATGCTCATTTATGCAATTGGTTATTTGCTGCAGACCTATCTGTAATAGCAAGAGATTAAAAGCAACCTAAATGTTTTTCACTAGAGAAGTGATTAAATAAGTTACAGTATTTATGTGCATTGGAATACTATACTCCCTGTAAAGAAGGAAAAGGAAGCATATTTTAATGGATATGAATAAACTCTAAAATATATCAAGAGAAAAAAAGAAGGTGTGAAATAGTGTGTATACCATACTATTCTCTGTGCTAAAAGGAAGGAAATGAAAGAACGTAGATGTACATTTGCTCAAATGTACATAGAATATCGGGAAGGATGGACAACAATAGTAATAAACATCATCAACAATCATTGTCTGTGGGGAAGGGTTGGGTTGTGAGGGCATGAGGATGGAGGGACAATGTTCACTGGATATGCCCTTTGTAACTTCTGAATTCCTAATGCATTATGTATTCAAAAGACAACATTACAAACCAAAAGTAAAACAAACCAAATACCTGCACACAAGTCTCCAGCTCAGTCTTTTGCCAGCGTAATCTGACCTACTACGTTATGAATTAGAGGTTTGGATTTGCTTTCCTTTCTTTTCTTTCCTTTTCTATTCATTTCTTTTTGTTTCTTCTGTTCCCTGAAATGTATGAATGATGCTTACATGAAAAGCTTAATTCTAATTAACTAAACATAATTAAATCAGCTCTGATGTCAGAACGTTTCCAGGCAATAAAAAGAAAGTGGAGTATGCTAGTTAGGCTTTGTTTGACCAAATGTAATAGGAAACTAAAAAGTGGTTTATACAATAGAGGAATTTATTTTTCTCTCATGTAAGAAAGTCTAGAGATAAGCCCTTGGATGTGATGGCATTCTAATAATGCAACAATCCGGACTTCTTC
Source organism: Cabassous unicinctus (assembly GCA_029593785.1). Lineage (NCBI taxonomy): Eukaryota > Metazoa > Chordata > Mammalia > Cingulata > Chlamyphoridae > Cabassous > Cabassous unicinctus. The sequence goes on along the minus strand of JAQZBX010025941.1, from coordinate 23,744 downwards.
TATTTCAGAGGTCAGCAGGTGCCTATTTTTATAAATTAAGCTTTATTAACTTACTCCCATTCATTTACATATTGATTATGATAACTTTGGTGTTGCAAGAGCAGGGTTGAGTTGATGACACAGAGTATAGCCTGCAAAGCCAAAAATATTTACTTTCCCAAAAGAAATATTTGTTGGAGTCTATGCTATTTTTTGGCCTATCATCCTTAGCTATGGCTTCCTTGATGGTTATTCAAGCTCTGGGCACGGTGTCCTCAAACCAGCCATCAGGAAGAAGGAGGAGTAGAGGAAAGGCATGCCACGCTCTTTAACAATGCTTCCCTGAAGAATTCCACTTATGTCCCATTATCCTAAATTTGTCAATACTAGATGCAAGGCAAGATGGGAAATGTAGTCTTTACTCCAGGTGGCTAAGAATCCATCTAAAAACTGGGTTTTCTTCACAGGAAAAAGGGGAGAAGAGGAGTTCTGCCACAGAGACAGTATCCCACTGTAACCGTTGGCCAATTTGATGTAATTATGAATTCCAAAAATATAATTGGATCATGCTTGTAAACTGATCTGTTAATCTGGGCAAGATTAGGTTATGATTAGGGTGTTGACTGGGCCACGTCAGTAGGGCGTTGAGCCCCACCCCTTGGTGGGTGGGGAATCAAATACAAAAGGCATGGCAAGAACAGAGTTAAAGCAGTCTTTTGAGGAGAAGTTTTGATGTTGGAAAGAAGGCCCCAGGAGAAGAGAAGCAAGCCGTTTGCCTGATCGTCTACAGCTGACCTTGTGGAGGAAACAGGAGCTAAGCCCGGAGAGAAACGCAGCCCCGGGAAGAGAGGAACTCCAGAAGCCTGAACCCTGGCAAACGCCGGCAGCTGTCTTGCTCTAACACGTGGCAAGGGACTGTGGTGAGAGAAGAAACTTAATGCTTTATGGCCTGGTAACTGTGGACTTCTACCTCAAATAAATACCCTTTATAAAGACCAACGCATTTTTGGTATTTCACATTAGCACCCCTTTGCCTACTAATACACCCACAGAGGAACTAGCATGTGTCCTAGACATATCCACAGTGTAACTGAGAATGGAGGAACCTGGAAGTCAGGTAGGAAGAGAGAATGCCCTCTAGGACCTGGTAAAGAGGCCAAGAACCAATTAGTGTTCTTATTACTCATTTCAATCATCGCACACCAATTAGAAATAGGTAGATCAGAAATAAATCTCTATCTTCCTTGATAAACTGAGTGATTTCTGACTTCACTAGGCCTCATTTTCTGGTTAATTTAAAAGTCTGATTAAGTCTTACCTCTCATAATTGAGATCAATGTAGCATAATCTCTAGTAATGATTGGATTTTCAAGGCTTAAATTTGGAAAGGGATTGAAATTCAGGGAAGTTTCAATGGCAAACTTTGAAGGGTTGGTATAACCACTAAATACTATTTTTTTCTGAAAGGAAAAGAATTTAAATATTAGGAAGAAATATGCATAAAAATAAGAATCAGAAAAATTAGCACAATGCAATATTAAATATATAAGAGCCAATGTGGGCAAAGACTCAGGAGTGTCAGAATACAATGACTTGACACGCACATGATAGTGAATAAATTAAATTGAGCACTCATAGGATATCTTCCATTTAAAAAAATTAATGTTCCCTAAGAATAGAAACTTCAACAAGAGTTTGTTGCTCTGAGATTTTTCAAAAGTCCAGATATTAGAAAACATATTAAGTTAACTAAATATGCAATGTTATTAGTTTATAATCTCTACATAATCCAGCACTGGTTTATGAAGAAGAAGAGAGAGTGTTTCATTACAGGCTTGTTGATTTATTCATACCAGGGTCATCTGTATTTTCAAACTGTGCTCAGAGCTAAGCAGAACAAATGGGGAATTTTATAAGAATGACAAAGTTCCTATGCTTGTGTTTTCTTTTAAGTTTTTAATTTGTATAATGTAAATATCATTTCTTTTGATGCACAGTTCCATAAGTTTTGACAAATGTACTGAACCATAAAACACCATTACAATCAAGGTATAGAACAATTTCATCAACCCCCATAATTCTCCTGTGCTGCCCCTTTGTAGTCAACTGCTCCCCCTACAGTAGAAGTTGGTCTTATTTAATTTAGCAAAATGCATTTAATATTCATCCACGTTGCTGGATAGATCATTTCTTCCCTTTTCAATTGAGTAGTGTTTCTCTGTATGCACATACCACTGTTGGTTTATCCATTCACCAATGGAAGGGTGTTTAGGTTGTTTCCAATTTTTACCAACTATGTATAAAGCTGCTATAAACGTGCACAAACAAGCTTTTCTGTTAACATATATTTTCATTTCTTTTGTTTAAATAGCTAGGATTGGTGGCTGAATCATACAGCAAGTGCATTTCTAGCTTTACAGAAAACTGCCGACTAGCAAGGGTAATTTCACATTTCCACCAGCAACGTATGTATGCCTGTGCAAATTGATCTGCTTCCTTGACAGTTTTATGACACTGTTATCCTAACAGTTTTTTGGGTAATTAAAAAAAAAAATTTCCCCATTCTAAAAGGTATGTAGTAGTATATCACTGGAATTTTAAAATGCTTGTTTTGATATTTTCCCATTTTAAAAAAATGGACTATTTTTAGAAGAGTTTTAGATTTGTAGAAAAATTAAGCAGTACAGAGTGCTCCATATCTCACACCCATCTTCCACAATGACAATTCTTAAGGTTACAAGTAAGTAGATGGTGTGGTGAGTTCCCATACAAACCACTTCCCACACACAAAGTGTCCCATATCATTAACATCATCTGTTACCTTGTTAAATTCATAAGGTACATTTGTTACAACTAATAAACTAACATTGAAGCACTGGTATTAACTGAAATCCACACTTTATTCAGGTTTCCTTAGGTTTAACTACGTCCTTTTTGTTCTGTCCCAGGATCCCATTAATTGTCATGTCTTGCCCAACTTCTCATATTTAGTAAATGGGGAAGAAGGGACCCCAAATCAAGAAGGCAGGTCACAGAAAGGCTGCTGACATTAGACAAAGAAAAGGTCGACAGCCATGGTCTGCAAGTATCCTGTGCTCTCCTCAGCCATCATCCTTCTCCATGCACTCTAACTTTTTAATTCTTACTCATATTACAATGCTTCACTCAAATTGTCCCCTGCCCAGAGTCACCCCCTGCCTTTCCAGCCACAGTAGATAATCTTTTTGAAATTCTTCAGGAAGGATAAAAATTCTGTGAACTCTATTTGATAAATAATGACACATGATTATGTGGCATCCCCTACTTACAAGAATTTTCAATAATTATTTATGACATTTCATGTCTGTTTACTTCAATTTTGCAAATTGATTGTGACATTGTAAGTCACTAGGAAACTAGAATAAGTTGCTTTTTTGTGCACCATATAAGGTTGGCCATGAAGTTCTGCAATAATGTTCACTGTAAAATAGAGCAAAAGAGAAAGGATTAAAAGAGAGGAAATATCTCAAAAGATTGGGAGTGGATGTAGCTCAAATGGTTGAGCACCTGCTTCTCATGTATGAGGTCTCAGGTTCAATCTCTAGTACCTCCTAAATACAAAACAAGCAAACAAACAAATGAGAAAACCAACTCGGAGGAGCCATTGTAACCAGTCCTGGGTTCAATCCCCAGCCCCAGCACCTTAAAAAAAAAAAAAATTATGGTCCAAAACAAAACTCTCATCTCTTGACTTATTAGCCCAAGACAGTTTCCAATTCATCTCAAGTATTTTTCCTTTACTGTTTTTCAGGACTCAAAGTATAACAGGAGTCAGCCACAGAGTAGAAGGACAGTTGGGTGACCAACATAAGCATGTAACTCCAATAGGAGATGTTTGGTCAAAAGAACAACCTGGAATGTAAGGCAAAAGTGAGGGACTAATACAAACAAAAGAGGGAGAACCCAAAGCAATGCAATGATAAATGCCAACTGAGTCAGGCTTCTTGTGGAAAACACCTAAAAGATATGAAATGTGCAGGACAAGAGGAGCTTGGAAATTACTGAGGCTTAACTGGTATAAAACTTCTAGGACAGTGGACTGGATTTATAGTTCTGTCCAGGTCATCTTCCCTTCTTTGTATCTAACAACAGCTTTGCCAATAATAAAGGGGTATTTTGGCCCCATGTGCTTTAGCTCTGTCATCATTTTTCATCAATTTAAGATTTTATTATATTTGAAATAAAGACACATCTTAAAATTGATGGTGTAGAAGAGTTTTATTGGAAATATTTTATTTCTTAGCAGTAAATAAACAAATTACCTTTCTAATAATCAGTGGCATCTTTGATTTGATGAATTACAATATAATCACAATTGGTTTAGAAATGGAGCAGGAGGTCAGGCAGTGTAAAGTTTTACCCCAGTAGAGTCACATCTTGGGCTTAATAAAAACAGGGAGCTTCCTTTGCCAAAGCAAAGCATTCATTTGGAGGCTGACCAAATTTGAAAATGAATTTTGTATGTCAGCCAAGGTGGTCACATTTTATATAAAATGATCATTAAAATAGCTTCACTTTTATGACTATGCTCTCATTGCCTCCAAATGAACACTGTCCCCTATCTACCACTTGCTCCCAGGTTTTCAGTTCATTAAAATGCTGTTTGCATAAATAGAGAAAAGGCTCAGGGGCTTCTAAATGATGATGCAAGTAAAAGCTGTCAATTACCTTCAGTGCCTTGAGTAATATATTACCTGTCAAAGGATCTTCCATGTTCTTTGCTTAATTACCAACCCAAGGAAAGTGATATATAGATCCATAGCATCTGGTGCCTCCAACTGGTGATTTTTTTCTCCTTAAAGTAGAGCTCTCGTTTAATGAAAGCTGTTCTGAAAACCTGCCTTTATTCTTTGTGTATTTTTTCTAAAGTGTCTGGAAAGAAACAGAGAGACACACTTGGTGGATAATCTCTTTCCAGGCTTTAGCACATATGTTGAAGAAGCCAGCGAGAAGGTTAGGGTGATGGAAAGGTGGAGAAGTGGAGTCAGGTGTTCTTGGAGTCAACGCTAGCTGCTAAAGTAACTGACTGCAGACTGTTCACTAGGTCTTATTGTCCCCTGACGCTTCCCAGTGAAAGACTGCTGTTGGATTTGGATACCAAGATCCCTCCCATTTCCATACTTCTTTAAACAGTTCCTTTCAGGTGCACAATCTGAAATGCTTCACAATGGAAGAGAACATATGATCAAGAAAGAACAAACATCTATAACAAAGACATTTGTACATGGACTTAAGAAATCTAAACTATGGTTGTAGCAAATATTAAGTATTTAAAATATTGAAGTAATGTAATATGATGCAAGAAAAAAAGATAAATGAAATGGTATAAAATGCTCTGAAATAGACTGGATTCATTTAAAAGATGACTATCCAGTTAATGAGAAAGGTTCAAGAATCCTATCAATAGTCCTGAGCCAATTTTGTATCTATTCATAAACCAAAATTTAGATCTTTACCAATTAATTTACTCTAACAAAAATTTCAAATGTATTACTCAATTAAATGTTGAGTATACACCAAAAAAAAGTAAGAAATGAAAGTAGTATGGCTGAATTTGTGACTCTCAAGTGCAAGAGGACTTCATAAGCATCAAATCAGTTGATTTTCCTAAGGATGGAAAAATCAGCACAACTTTTTCTCCAAAAATTCCACTGAAAGGAAATTAAAAGGATTTAAAGATAATATATTTCAAATTGTGCTAAAAATGGTAAGAGAGGGCATCATTGGAATAGAGGCTTGACAAGTTTCTAGAAAATGGAAAATGGATTGACTTGTGAGAGACAAATTAGAATAAGTGCCAGACAGCTGAACATGCAAAAACTGGCAAAGCCATAGAGGAACTCCAAACTCAGAGTCACAAGTTGACAGATTAAGAATAGGCAGCTCTCTGTTTGTCTTTGGAATGAGGGTAGGATGTGAAGAGTTTGAGTCTACTGAGTTTTCTATACTTATACAACCTAAATCTGACAGTTGGTATGCCTAACTCACAAAACAAAACAAAAAAGCAGAGTTCATGGTCAATTGTCTTATTCAGGTAAAAGGCTTAGTTAGTATAGAAAATAAGACTTCTCACATGTTAAGGCAAAACACACTTTCCATTTATTCTTTCATTCATGCATATAGGCAAGATATATTTTGGGTATTGCATTGTTAAACTATCAGAAAAAATTCCATTCTGCCAATTCTTATTTTGGCTGTTACTGAAAAACAAGGCCACTGAACAAAAGACACACACATTACATCTTGGATGAGACTGGGAGAGATCTGTGTCTCTGAATTACACTATATGCAGGTGGAAAGCTAAGAGAAGGAGGTGCCTGACAACAATTGGAGAGTGATGAAAATCAAACAAAGCTCCTCGGGAGGAAATAGGAATGAGAAATACTCTGATTCAAGCTACAAACACCTACAAAGCTTTACATGTGGAAATATCAGGAGCTTCTGTTTAAGAATAATTTAGATCCACAGGTCTTTATCTCTACTCCCATACCCTATGGATATTTAAATTCTGAACATGTGTGACTTGAGAAGAGGGAAAGTCAAGCACATCAGCCAGCTAGAATAAAGTTACAGACTGAAAAGAGGATTGACTTATGCCTGTGGTGATGGTTGAGTAGCTTGATGCCGTGCAATCTTCACACAAAGAATGAATCAAAAGGGATGGACAGAATAGAATCTTCTAGAAGGGACTGCAGAACTACAGAGGCACTGAGAATTGAGGGGGCCAAGATTCTGGAAAAAGGAATGCACAGAAAATTGCACCTGACATTTGTGTTTCTCTTAATCTCGAATGTTTGCTGTTACCCAAACCGTAATTGAGAGCCAGAGAGGTGGAGTAGAGATTTTAGAAGTTGCAGGGGCTAAAGGGACAAAAATTGGATTTCAGAATCCAACAAGAAGCACCTTTGGTATACATCAGGCTTTCAGTCTAAAGCCTGCAAGGAATGACAACCAAGGAATACCGCCAACCTGCCCCTGTGGAGCCAGAATAAAAAATAAAGCCCGGCTGCAAATCAGCTCAGGCTATGGATATCTGGAGATAAGGTGTCTCTATATGAACTGCCTGCCAGAAGCAAGTTAAAACCCTTCTGTAACAAGAAAACTTCATCAAGAACTTCAAATCAATTTATTTGATTTAGTTCAAATCAAAAGCAATTATCAATGATTAATACACATGTGTATTCTCATTGAGGACTGGTCTGACAACACTCTCTAAAATCACACCCTCCTCCCCAATTTCCTCTCCCCTTTTTCTTTTTCTACTTAGACTTTATCATTTTAGTTTTAATCATGTTTATTTTATGTCTCTCTTGCTACATTATAAGCTGCACATAGGCAAGGATGTTTTATTTATCACTTTATCCTTGATATCTAGAACAGTGCCTATCCTAGAATTTGTGCCAAATAAATATTTGCTGAATCAAGAATATCCATTTATACAACACCCTCATGGTAATAGACCTGAAGGATATATGCCAATTGTCTAACAGTGATTATATCTTGTTGGTGGGAGATGGTAAATTTTTCCCTGGCATTTTTGTTTTTTTTTATATTTTCTATCATTACCATGTATTATCTTGAAAAATACCCTTTAAATATATTCTTTCATTGTAATCCACCAAACCAGAAAAGATCAAGCCTTTAACCTCTTACAGATTAAATTCCAAATTCAGAAATGAATTACCAAATCTTATGTATGCTCTTTTTTTTTTTTCCAAGGATTTATTTATTTATCCCCACCCCCTCATTGTTTTGGGCTTGCTGTCTGCTCTTTGTGTGTTCTTCCGTGTCTGCTTGTCTTCTCTTTAGGTGGCACTGGGAACTGATCCTGGGACCTTACAGAGTGGAGAGAGGCACTCAATCTCTTGCACCACCTCAGCTGCCTGATTTGCTGCATCTCTCAGCGTCTCTCTTCTGTGTCTCTTTTTTGTTGTGTCATCTTGCTGCGCCAGCTCTTGTGTGTGGGCCAGCACTCCCTGCAGACCAGCACTACTGTGCGGGCCAGCACTCCGCGTGGGCCAGTTGCTTTTCACTAAGGAGGCCCCAGGAATAGAACCCTGGACCTCCTATATGGTAGATGGGAGCCAATAGCTTGAGCCACATCTGCTTCCCTGTACACTCTTTTAACACAATCATGCTGTGGAGAGTCAAATTATTTCCTGTATTCTCCAGTTTGACATCCCTGTAAGCTCACCAGGTTGGATGGCTCAGGCCGTGGGGCAGAGCCAGGCTGCTCAGAGTTGGCCTGTATGAAAATGGTACCTTCCTGCCCAAGGATCTAAGGATAATTGAAGAAAATAAAACTATAAGCAATATATAGAGATGAAAACTTCCCAAATAAATTATTTATGATCAAACTTTGCATTGTACCTGAATTAAAAATATGTAGAATAGATCGGATTTATCTAGAATCTTCTAATAAAACCAATCATGTTCACATAGTAAATAATAAAAAAATCTAATAAAATCTATAATATAATTTACTGTATTAACCAAATAGATAAAATCCAAATTTGGTGGGGGCAAATAGTGCTCATTAAGATTCAAAATGCATTATCTCTAATATAATTTATGCTAAAGTAATAATGGTTAAAAAAATGGTTAAAACTTAATTTGATAGAGGAGGAAATGGTATTCAATAAAGATTCAAAACTCATTCATAATTTTAAAAAGGAAAAAAAAGCTCACACTAAAACTAGAATGAGAAAGAAATTAATTTAATGAACGGTAGCTACATACCAGCTCCACCTCAAAAACAACAACAACAACAATATACCTAATGATAAGACATTGGACATATACCCTTTTAGGACAGGAAAAAAAGTCATAACTTCATCACTATTAAACCACTGGAAAGTCTATTCTATAACGGAAAAAGGAAAAACGTAAAGCTTACAAAATTAGAAAGCATTGTTACTGGTAAACTAAATACTAAGATTGTTCACATAGAAAGTATGAGATAATTCACAGTCAAATCATTATAATTAAAAAGATAAAGATTTCAACAAATAAACCTAATAGAACTTCAAAAATAGAAATGTAATGTATACATTCAATTTTTAAAACTATAGTCACGTGATGAAGTACAAAATATATGTGCAATAAACTTATGAAGAATTTTCAAAATGCTATTGAAAGGCATAGAAGATAATCCAAATACTTGTGAAGCATATATACATTGATGAAAAGTTTCAATACAATAAAGATATCATTTTCCCACAAATTCATCTAAAAATCTAAGGCCTTTTCACTCACAACCAAAACAGGAATTTCTATGAATTAGAAATCTAATTCTAAATGTGAAGTGAACAGGACCAATCCAAAAGTGGGCAAGCATTTAGGAAAATAGGAACTCACAGGAATTGTTGGTAGGAGTTTAAATTGGCAAAAGCAGAACATTTAATTTGTAGATAAACAGAAATGTTACTTCAGAATATAACATAGAGAGGCTTTGTGCATGTGCACAAAGAAAAACATTTGATCAATATAAATATTTATCAACAGGAGGATCAATTATACATTGCATTATATTCATAGTGTGTAAAACCCCAGAGCAGCCGAACTAAATAATAAATATCAAATACCTTATGTTGGAATAAATAGGCGAAATCCAGAATGGCATATAGAGCTTGATAGATTTAATGTAAATTTAACAGCCCATAAAACAACAATAAATATTTTTTATGGATATATACAAATGTAATATACTATGAAAACATTTACTGCAAAGACACATATCATTTTTATAATAGTGCTTACCTCTAGGGAGGAAAAGAGGATTGGGATGTGAGGGGAATACAAAAGTTTTCTTAAAAAAGTTTTTCTTTATTAGAGAAGTTGTGGGTTTACAGAAAAATTATGCATAAAGTACAAGGTTTCCATATGCCCACACACCAGCAACACCATGCATAAGCACGGAACATTTGGTAGAATGGATGATAGAACATTTTTATAATTGTGCTATTAACTAAAGTTCATAGTTTAACTTGGGGTTCACTTTTTGTGTAGTGTAGTTCCATGGATTTTTTTTTTTTACTTATTCTGTTAACATATATATAATCTAACATTCAGATATATATTTCAGTGCTGTTAATTGCATTCAAAATGCTGTGCTACCATCACCACCATCCATTACCAAAACTTTTCCATCAGTCCGAAATAGGAACCCTGTACATTTTAAGCCGTAACTTCCATTCCCTATGCCCAGCCTGTCCCCTGGTAACCTATACTCTGGATTCTGACTCTATGATTCCATAGTCATAGTTTCAAATCAGTGAGATCATATAATATTTGTCCTTTTGTGACTGGCTTATATCACTCAACATGTTGTCAATATTTGTCATGTTTTATTTCAAAAAATTTTTAAGGAATTTTTCAAATATGAAAACTGGGCATATGGGTGTTTATTATGTATGTTATTCTCTTTACTTTCCTGATATGTAAATACCTCCCCTAAAAGAATGCTTATTATTATTATAGTTTTGGTTTAAAACTAAAAGACACTACTTTGGTTGTATCTATAAGGGTAAACACAGATCAAAAAAGAAAAAAATTTATATATATATATATTATTTTCCCTGGTACAAAAAGGGAAAAAGATTCCCACCCTTCCCTCTTCTTAGAGCATTCTTTAGAAAACTCTATAATTGTAAATCCCTTTTCTGCCATTTTGAGGTCTATGCAAACCTTTTTAAAAGCTAAATAAGCCTTTTTCCAGCTTTACAACCCAGGAATGACTTTCTCAAAGATCTTGGAGCCATGTCTCTGAAACGTAAGCATCAGGGAAGTTAGCACACTTATCTTCCAATTTCCATGGAAGTTTAATTTAGGCATCTGGCTCCAAGTTTTAACTATCTATCCGTCATAGAGATATGAGAATTTTTATTATTACTTTGGCTAGAGGCAATTAGCACACACAAAGACCACCCTAATTATCCCGTCTATCTCGGATGAACTGTTTGACAAATGTTGCTGTCAAGTCCTCTTACTTAAGGACTAGTTACCATTTATCTTGAGACCTTTTATATAATGGGTTGCTTCTGCTTGACTATGTAAAAGAGTGAAATGCCTTTCTTTCTTTGCAATCTCTTTAGCAGGTTGCCTGTGATGCATCACATCCTAGTTTAATACTTAAATAATAAAACTTTTTCTTTTACTTTTGTGCAGAGGTTTTCTGGGTTGGGAGAAGATTTTGTTTTTAATTATATTTTCTCAACACACCACAGTCTTGTTTCTGAATTGGGCTTTAAACAAACAAACAAACAAACAAAAGTAGCAAAAGATTACGAGATGGTGAAGAGTTGAACATTAGGCCCACAACCACAGTAATCAAAGGGAAAGTTTTAAAATAATTTTATAGACAGCACATTCTCCACCACACAAGGAAAATAATCACATACGCTTCCGCAGCTCATGAACGTTGTATATTCTTCATCTCTAATTCTTGGAGGCATCATCAAAGAAGCAGGAGATTGGGCCAGGTGTGAAATGAAACACGACAATATATAGGGTTTGCCATTTTTATCTTTCATTCCACACAGATGGTTGTCATTCCTTAGAAAATAAACTGCATCTGGTTTAAATGGCATGACGATTTAAATGTGCAGGGCTACCACAGAGATGACTTCAGGTTAAGAAAACAAGGATGAATTTACTGGAATTGGTCCTTGGACTGGTGTGGCCTGGGAAAAGCTCCATTCGCAACTTTTCCACATTTAATATAATACCTATAAATACAAATAATTTCCCAATAGCTTCTAGTTAGTTCCAAAAGTCTCCAAAAAAGCATCCTTTCACCAAGGATTTTTAAAATGTATTTTATAGTTAAGAGAATGAAAATCTCTGGACAGTCTAACATTGAGGAGATATATTTATCACTATGCTAGTGAGGGCTTAGGCCTAAAGATATGGGGCTCCAGTGTTGTCTGTAGACTGCTGTGATTCAATAGCCCAAAGTTATCCTGGTGGCTGGCCTCTTGTGAATATACATGTGTTGTTTCCTCCTGGAGAAGTTACTCTGTGGGCTCCCAAGAACCCCTTTCTGGGAGACTGTGGCCATCTCTTGGAGTGGTAGATGTTAAAGCCAGTGTATCCTTTGCACATATCACGATCTCAAGTAATCACCCAAGAGGGAACAATAGGTGTAATGTGGAGGCATTTTTGAGACATTGGAATCATTCCGCATGATAGTACAATGACGGACACCAGCCATTATACATTTTGTCAAAACCTATAAAATTGTGCGGTGCAAAGTGTAAACTATAATGTAAACTATAGACCATGGTTAGCAGCAGTGCTTCAATATGTGTTCATGAATTGTAACAGATGTACCACACTAATGAATGATGTTGTTAATGGCGGAAAGTGGGGGAGAGGGAAAGGGTAGGGTATATGGGAATCCTCCTATGGTTTTCATGTAACATGTATGTAATGTAAAGTTTCTTTAAAAATAAAGAAAAAAAAATATAAAGAGACCTTCACAACTGGGGTGGGGTCGGGATGGTGCCAGGTTAGTCTCAGGGAATTTCAGCTCCTGCTCAAAAAATGCTGACTTGGTAGTGTAAGGCTTTGCAGAGACTTGTTTCCTACCATGACACATACCAGTCATAAAATCTAAGATGCGGAAGATTGCAAGAAACTTTAATTTTTTTTTCTATCATTAAGAAAATAAAATGAACAAACAAAGAGAGCTACTGCTTCTTCTAGGACAATGCCATTAATTGTTATGGCGCATCTTGATTTCAGAGGAGGTGATAAATACTTAAAAATGCACATCTTAGAATCAATATGGCAGTCGGTGTTTGTGGCAGTTTGAGATCATTTATGAACCCCCCAAAAGATAAGGATTGTATTTATAAACTGGTCTGTTCCTCTAGGCATGATACCCTTTGATTGCATTAGATTCAGCTGAGATGTCTTTGATTAAATTATGTTAAGATTAGGGCTTTGATTCAAACAAGGCAGTAGAGTGTAACTCAGGTTAACTCCCCACCCCCTTGGTGAGCTGATATAAATGGGCACTCACTCAAGAAGACACAGAGGAAGACACAGGAAGAGACAGAGTTCCATAGACATGACAGAGGAGAGAACTTTGATTCTGCAGTCCTGGGAAGAGAGATGAGTCATTTGCCTGAAAGTTTGCAGGTGGGTGGGGAAAGAAGCAAGCCCCTATGCCAGCCTGTAGCTGAACCCTCGAAAAGATCGCCCACCATCTTGCTTCAACACGTGGCAACTGACTTGGATGAGAAAGAACCTCTTATGGTACCATGAGTTGGACTCTTCAGGGCCTTGTTATTATAAGCGTTTAGCCCAAATAAATACACTTTATAAAAGCCAACAGATTTCTGGTACTATGCATCAGCACCACTTTGGCAGACTAATACATTGTTTAATAAATTTGTTGGGCTAATTATATGCATGTATTATAGAAGTATTAAATTTACAGAAAAATTCAATAGAAATACAGAGAATTCCCATATACTGCCCATCTAGACACACACACACACACAGAGTTTTCCCTATTAATAACATCTTGCATTAGAGATGTTTTGTTTCAATTGGTGAACCAATATAGATACATTACTGGTAACAAAGCCTATGGTTTACATTAGTTTTTTCTGTTGTACAGTTCTATGGGTTTGGTCAAATGTATATCATGTATCCACCATATAAAATCATACATAAACGGTTCATTCCCTGAAAAATGCCCTTTGTTCCATCTATTCAATCTTGTCCCTCCCACCCTCCAGATCTTTAGCAAACATCAGTCTCTTTACTGTCTCTATAGTTTTGTCTTTTCCAGAATGTCATATGGTTGGGATTATACAGTGCATACTCTTTTCAGTCTGACTTCTTTCACTTACCAATAACATTTAAAGTTTCTCCATGTCTTTTTGTTGCTTGATAGCTAATTTTTTTTTGAATAATATTTCCTTGTATGGATACTTCACAGTTGTTTATCCATTCACTTATTGAAGAGAATTGATTGCTTCCAACTTTTGATAAATATGAATTATGATGCTATAAATATCCATATGCTGATTCTGGTGTGGACATAAGTTATCATCTCATTGGTTAAATACCTAGGAGTGAAATTGCTGGATCTTATGGTAAGCCCATGTTTAGCTTTGTAAGAAATTGTCAAACTGTATGTCAAAGTGGCTGTAATATTTTGCCTTCCCACCAGCAATGAATGAACGTTCCTCTTACTCCATGTCTTCACCAGCATTTGGTTTGTCGTGTTTCAGATTTTAGCCATTCTAATAGGCATTGTAGCAGTATCTCATTGTTGTTGTACACTGCAGTTCTCTAATGATCTATGATATTGAGCATCTTTTCATATATTTTTTTGCCATCTGTATATCTTCTTTGGTGCGGGGTCTGTTCAGCTTTTTTGCTTCTTTTTGTGTGTTACTTGTTTTCTTATTGTGAAGTTGTAAAGTTTCTTTGTATTTTTTGGATGCAAGTCCTTTTTCAAACCTGTTTTGCAAATATTTTAGCCCACTCTGACTTGTCTTTTCATTCTCTTAAATCTTGTGATCTTTTTTTGAAGCATAATGTTATCTCTACTTCAGGGTCTACAATTCAAAATTTTCCTTTGATCAGGGATATTGGAATGAAATTGAATTTCATTAGAGTCATTTTTCCAACAATAATTCTTCGAAAGCATTATCCATACTTCCACACTTATAGTGTAAACAAAACAAAGCAAATAACATTTTGAGGGCCTTGAGATAAATGATGGAGGTGCAATATTGGCTAATACAGTTGCCGGATATTGTCTTGCTACCTGACAGAGAAACATGGGAAAATTCACTACTTTGAATGCTTGTTGAGAATAAAGGTAATAAAAACAAAACAAAACAAAACAAAAAACATTTGTTGTGATACACATGTGACAGTAAATAAATAATAAAGAAAAAACATGTATTTAAAAGTAATAATGGAGGTTGGTTATTTTGATCATCCACTGTGCCCTCAAGGGAAATTTGTTTAAGATGAAAGTAACTGAAATTATATTATCATCATTTTGAAAGTCATTGAGAAAGTAAAAATGATGTTCATCACCCAAATGCATATAATGCATTATGAAATTATAGGAGGCTTTCCATGTCCTCTATGGAAAATAACAGTAGGGAAAAGATCCTGGACTGTGAAATTAAAGAGAGTTGCATGTAATTCCATGGTTTATCAGACACTACTCTGACCCTGAATTCCCATGCTGCTGAATATATGTTTTATCACCTGTAATTTGAGGATAATATTTGAGGAGGCTGTTGTGGGGATTAAATTGCCCAATATTGCTGTGTCTATATGAGCAGAGTTCTTAAGTGTTGTGTTCACTGATGCATTCCCATTTTCCATAATATTGCTAGGCACTTTCTGAGGATTCAATGAATACTCATTAAATAAAGGTCTTAATTTATGCAAACATGCATGAATGCATGAATGAATAAAAAAGGCACAGTCCAGCACAAAAGTTGTAAGTAAGTATTGTTTCCTCTCTTTACTCTACCTGCCTTCTGGATAGTTGCAAGGATGATATGAGTCAGCATAAGTGTAATAACAGCTACTAGAACACAAAAAGAAGTTGAGTTGGTTTCCCCTTCAATTTCTCTGCATCTCTCTCTATTAATGCATATACAGTTCTAAATTATTCTACTCCAAAACATAACCACTTAGCATGACAAGGAAAGATGTGTATTAGGCCAATTTTAAACCAAATATATAGTTGTTCTTCAACATACTTAAAGTAAACTTATCATGACATTTTCTATCTTATTTGAGTTTTGTAGCATGCCTACTGTATATAAGTTAATTCAGCATTAAATTCTAGACTGTTACAAAACTCTCTGTAGTATTAGATAGGTTTGCCAACCCTAACCTCCTTGAAAGAGGAGCTACAACTCCTCCTATGTCATAGCATATAGCTAAATATGTATTAATAAATTCTGTCATTCAGGATGACATGAAATTAGTATTCTCAGATATATCTTCTCTTACCATTAAATGTACATGAAGAAATAAAGGCAACCCAAAATATGAATGAGTGCAATGGTTAATGTATGGGCTTTTGGAGGCAGATTTCTGAATGTGAGTGCTCTCTCCACTACATGGAAAAGTGTAATCCAACACGTAAAGTGGATTAGTAACTAACTTTTAAAATTTTTCTGAGATTTCAATCCTTTAATGTATTCAAATCACTTAGAATAACTCTTGGTCATAGTAAGAGAACAATAATATTAGTTGTTATTGTTACTAATGTTATACAAAGATTAGTGAAAATAACAATAACAAAATCCAGCTATTTATGAGAGACACACCTAAAACTAATGGATGGCAAAAAAACTGAAAATTGTAAAAATGTACAAAACACCATGAAACCAACGACAAAATAAAGTGAGAGGGACACTACCAATATTACACAAAAGAAACTAGAAGATAAAAAGAATTTAATGGAACAAGGAGAAGTGTTTACTATTGATAAAGGATAAACTCCATTGGAGAGATATAGCACTTAATCAACTTTTAAGAACTCAACAAATACAAAGAAAATGGGCATGTCAATAATCATAGTGGCAGACTCTAACAGTAATATGTCAAAAATTCACTCAATTAGAAAAATAGAAGCAAGATGAGTAATACAACTATCAGGCTTACAATGTAGAAAGATTGATGCAGTTAAACATGAAACCTATGTGCATTTGGCTATGACTAGACTCACTGCTCTGGAATGTCAAGTAGTCTTCATGGACCAATGAAGTTCAAAATCCAGAAGGAGCTCAGAAAAACAGAATGAACTTCAACCCCTCCTAGATTCAAGGGCCTCACTCACGCTAAGCCTCTCTTCCAGGTAGAGAAAAAATTTGGAGGAATGGACTAAGCTCAGTTGGTTGGCGATGCAGTTGGTTTGTATACCTGCATAACAACTGTTAATCACTTATTTTCATAAGTCATGTAGCTAATCAAGTTGTTTCAGACATAAATATAAATAAATCAATGGAGACCGAATTAGATTAGTGGTTATGTAGGGTTAAGGAATGATAGAGGGTGACTGCTAAGGGGTATGGGGTTTTTCTTTTTTGATCAATGAAAATGTTCTAAAATTTATTGTGGTGATGAATGCACAACTCTGTGAATATACTGAGAGACATTGATTGTACACCTCAACTGGATTGATGGTATGGGAATATATCTCAATAAACCTTCTTTAAAAAAGAATAGAGATAAAGATTTCAACAAAAAACCCAGGTATGATACACAACATAGGAGGCCCTCTTGCCAGGATTTTGTGGGGAGCCTGGCTTCCTAGGAGTCACACTGCCAGCAGCCTATCAAAGAAGACTTTGTCACCTTTAATGATACGTGAAGAGAGACTCAAATAGAAAAAGTTAATCAGGCTGAAAACTGTGAAGTTAAATTGAGCTATTTGTGTGCTATGATTCACAAATATGATTGAAGATAACTTTAATGGAATAACTGGAGCTTTGACTGTGTTAGGTGCTGCTCAGTATTTTTGGATGAGGCATAGTAAAGCTATATCCATTCATTGCTAAAGGCCAAAAATGACTAACATCTTTAAAATGATGTTCTACATTTTTCAATCTTTTGATGTATTAAATTCTAATAATACACCACAGCTGGAGGCCACAGCAGTTTCTTCAATTGACTTAACGTTGTGCTTTATCTTAAAAAATAATTTAAATGAAAATAAGTTGTTATTTTGATAGAAGGATATTAAAACATGTTTGGCTCAGATAGTGATGAAGTACACTATAGATATTAAACTAGTTGTACCTCCCATTTTGCCCAAACTATAAATTCATGGAACAAACCAATAAAATAGAGAAACATCTTTACGGTGAAATGCAGGATCATTTCACAGTACAGTAGAGCAGTACTTCTTTATAAGGCTTAACAGATACTAACCAAGAAATATTGTCATTTTGCTATTTTAATTATGATACTTAACTACTTGCAATCACTTTAGGACCCAAGTCAACACCTTTACCCCTGAGGCTTTTTAGAGTTGCTCACTCAATACTTCAGTTAGCTTATGTGTATAATTAGATGTGAGGCAAACATCCTTTGTTCATCTTCATTATCTCTTAGACTTCTACCACTTAACCTACTCATGGTAGTAGCTGTAGCCCCTGCTGTGTAGGATTACAATCTACATTCATTTTTGCTTGCAGTCTCACATTTGTTTACAGAGAAAAGAATAGGAATGCAAGAAAGAGAGACAGAAACAATCTTTAGCATCCTTTGCAGTCCCTTAATCATTATTTATCATGTTTGTTTTATAGGGAAGTCACCTTATATGCTCTCATCTGAACTTCTCTACCTGCTTAACCTTTAAGTATATCTTGAAAGAAGGACAACTTGGCTACCCAAGATGACATTGTTCATAAGCTCAAAATGTAGGCAAATGATCAGATGGTTTCTTGCTCTTCTAGTGGCTGCCCTAAGTCCATAGAAAACCTTTATCTTTTTGGCTTCTTGTCCTCCATTTTTTTTCTGCTCAAAATGGGCAAATGGCCCCAAGGAACTAGCAGCTGCAGACCATCAGCTTACATCCTAATGGTTCTCACAGAACCTTGACTCATCTTGCCCTAATGGCCCAGCAGTGTCTTTGTATTTGGCTTAGATTTCCAGTTTTTTCTCAGTAGAATAGTCAACTGTAAGCTACTCTATGGTGCTATGAAGTAGAAATTGAAGTAAATAAATTTAATGGACACCAATGCACAAATACATTTTGACATATGTACAAAAATTTGCTTACGAAACAAAATAGGTAATGAAAATGTGATTAAGATTTGAAAGAAAAAGAAAAAAACCAATGAATGAATTAAAAAAAATAAGGCCACTATTTTTCCCAACCTATGGAGGGAGAAAAACAGCAAGCCCATCATTTCAGTTTTTTTTTATGTGGTTGGTCCCCACTTAAGTTTGGTTCTTGAGACCACTACACTGCAAAGTCACTCTGTGAAAGGCAAAGAAGCCCTTGGGAACTGTGCTTTTTGTGTATTCTGTGTCCTTGACTATATATGTATGCTGTGCAATGCTTGCTGGCAAAAACAAGAGAAGATAAATGAAAAGAAATCTTAGCTTTGTCTACCTCATCACTCTTGTCAATTCTCATACCTAGAACAGCTCAAGCCTCTGTGAACTGCTGGAGGGTCAGCATGTGTTCAAATATATGTGAGTTGTGGATAATTATGTTCAACGGAAAGGGACAATTACAAGAAAACACAAACATGTGCCCACACACCAACACATATACACAGAATAATCCAAACCCTACCAAAACAGGGAACTCATTTGGCATAATCTCTTACAAAACCTCAATAAAGCGAGAGTCAATCTAACAACATAGTCAACACAATTCTACTTAATTGTATGTTTAAAAAATAAATAATACTAACATTAAGAGAAATTAAAATTAGACTATCTGGGAAGAAAAGACAGGAAAACTCTATATGTCCCAACCTAAATGATGTAGCTGAAGAGGTACTCAGAAAGGAATTTATGGTCTTAAGTGCATTCATTAGAAAATAAGAAAAACTGAGGTAAAGTGATTGAACCTCTTTGCTGCCTTCAGAGAAAAGAAGCTAGAGTAAAAATTAAAACAAAACCACACACTTACATGCCTACACACACACACACACACACACACTATATTTATATATATATATATTTTTTTTCCTTCAGGAAATAAAAGTAGAAGTAAACTAAGACAAAATAGAAAAACAAGACTTTTAATTATGTAGTGAATTAAACATACTTTGAAGTCTTTCCATTGCATTGAAAACACATAAAATGGTTTATTAAATATTTTAAATAAAATACATAGTCAATTTAACATGCAGTAAAGGGGAATCTCCAGAGATTAAAGTGGAAAATGAGACAACCTATAATATTAAGTTGTGGTTGACACCCAAAGGTCTGAAAAATTGGGAGTAGATACAGACATGGAAGCCAGGACCTCACCATCTATTTAGAGTGTGATGACAAATCTCTCTAACCTGTTTGTTGTACAGAGTAAAAATTGGTGCAAGTTTCTGTGTGAAATGATGAAAATGTTCTGGAAATAGTGATGAAAGTAACATAAGTGTCAATTTACTATATGTCACTGAATTGTCCACTTGAAAATGGTTAAAATGATTTTTATTTTATTCATATTTCTCCACCATAAAGAAAATTTAAAAAATATGAAATGCTACCTGAACCTTTTGCAAAACTCTAAATGTCCTGGGAAGAGACAGATGACCTCATCCTACAATTCACTTTTGAAATTTTCCTTTAATCTTCTCAACAAACTTGTGAGATATGATTTTCCCCTACTTTATATGTGAGAAAACTGAGGCTCAGAAAAATTTTATCATTTGCCCAAGGCAGGTTGAAACTAAAACCCAGAACTATGAATACATGCTCATGCAGTTTTATCACTGTGTCATACTTAAAAACATTTGAACGCCTCCTTGTTAGTTAAATGTGGCCAAACTCAGCATATAAATGCATTACCTTTCCCTGGTATGGGACATGATTCCCAGGGATGAGTCTCTTTGGCACCAAGGCATTATTACCAAGCACCAACTAACAATGCATCTGGAAAAAGACCTTGACCAAAAGGGGAAAAGGGTAAAGACAAATGAGTTTATATGGCTAAAAGATTTCAAAACGAATCAGGAGATTCAGGAGATTCTAGCAATGAAAAAACCCTTATCATTGATATAAAGGTAGTGGACACAAAAGCTTGTCAGTGATGGGAGAGGGAAGAATAGGTGTATTTCTGGGTCCTTTTTGGGACATTGGAACTGTCCTGCATGACATTGCAGTGATGGATACAGGGCATTATAGATTTTGTCACAACCTACAAAATTGTGTGGGACAGTGTGTAAACTATAATGTAAACTAAAGTCCATGGTTAGTAGCAATATTTTATGACTATGTTTTTTTGGGGGGGGATTACCTCAATAACTTTAAAAATTCTGTGGACAGAGTGTAAACTATAATGTAAACTGTAGTCCATGTTTAGTAGCAATGCTTCAATATGGGTTTATCAATTGTAATAAATATACCACACTAATGAAGGATGTTGTTAATGTGGAAAAGTGCAAGAGGGGAAGGGAGCGTGGCATGTGGGAATCTCATAATGTTTTATGTAGCATTTATGTAATCTAAAACTTTTTTAAAAATAAAAATATAATTAAAAAAAGAACAAAGCAGAATTAAATTGTGGATACACAACTAGAAAAGAATAATGCAGAATTAAATTGTGGGTATACAACAGGAAATATCTAAGGAAATTTTTATCTAGACTTCATTTAACACATGACATGTATCCAAAAATAATATTTGCGATGTTAAGTATCCAGATCTCTCAAATATATTGAACTAGAGCTTCTCTATAGTATTAATATTATTCTTTATGGGCTTGATAACTTCTGTCTTATGTCATCCATTTACATTTACAGTCAATGAATATTTATTGAGTACTAACTATTCTGTTGGTGCAAATGATATTAATAAAACACACAAAAAAATAAGATTAAAAAAAACACAGCCACAAAGGACTTGAAAATCTGCTGTGGTGCTTTTGCTTATTTATAAAGAATATCTTTTCATAATTAATAGTGTGAAGAATGCTGTCCATAGGAGTGGGAAGGAGGGAGCACCAGAAAGCCCCTTAGGGACTCAAACTGGCTAAATCTAAATATTCCTCTTTCCAAAACACTGAAAGTCCATTCAGTGGGTGGATGGCACCAACTCTAGGTGACAGAAAGCCTTTTTTGGAGCTCTGAATTTCTGAATGTGTTGTGTAACTGAAAGCTTGGCTGGCAACACTGGCTTCCAGGGATCGAGGGCTCCTTCTACATATTGTTTCCAGTTATCCCTAGGTAACTGGTGAAACCCCGATTTTACAAATGAGTAAAGGAAGATGGAGAGATGAAGTGACTTCTCCAAGGTCACCCAACCAATACAGTGGCAGATTAGAGATCTGAATTCTGACTGTTTCAACTTCAAAACCATTGTTTAACTAATCTATCCTGATAGAAAGCAGATAAGTGGTTGCTTGGCAATAGCAGGGGTGGTGGTGAGTGCAGGAGGAAAACAAAGGGGCACCAAGTAAAGTTAGGGAGATGGGAATGGATATGTTCACTATCTTAAGTATAGGAATGGTTTCACTGGTGTATCCATAAGTTAAAACTTGCCAAATAATACATTAAATATACATTGTTCATTGCATGTCAATTTTACCTCAATAAACTGTGAAACAATGGAATTCCCTTGATAAAATTAGTGGTTGCCCACCTATCAAAAGGTTAACATAGCTCTAGCATTTATCACCAGACAAACACCCACACGCAAACTGTAAGCCAAGTTAAAAGACAAGCTAAGAGGGGAAGATTATAATTATATAATTGCAATAATATAATTGGCAAAGTGTTAGTACACATATTATATAAAATATACTAATATACCAATGAGAAAAGGGGAAAAAACAACTCAAAGGAAAAGTAGTCCAAAGCTATAAATAAAAACATTCAAAGAAGAGGAAATCCAATTGCCTGTATGCATATGTGTTTACCCTCCCAGGTTCAGGGATATGGAAGTTACTGAAACAATGATGTGCAGTTGCAAATATGAGTGCCAGTTTATTTTCAAATTGACAATATCATTTATTAGTGTTAGTCAAGATGTGTGATGTCCTTATACCTTGCAAGTAGCAGTGGATATAGATGACTCTTGCTATATATGATTATTTACTAATGGATTTGCAAAGCTAGATGGAATAAACACATTTTAGAAAAATACAAAATTACTCAAGAGCCAGAGAAAAGTCTAATAGATCAAGTATGTGTGAAGAAATTGAAAACAGACATCAAAAATGTTGTAAAAAGGCAGTAGGCCTAAATAATAGCTGGATCATTTTTTATCAAACCATCCAGAATAGAGCATTTACTTAATGTGATATATTAACCATTCATACTGCACTATTCTCCCCATGAGGCAAGTATAACAGTATGAAAATTAGAAAGGGAGAAGGACACAAAAGCTTATAAAGATATTACTTATAAATAAAGATGCAAATATCTCAAATAGAGTATTTTCAAATTAAAAGTCATGTATTATAATAAGATATCATCAACAGAGTTTATCCTAGTGATAAAATGTTACTTCAATGTTACAATTTTATTAAAGAAATATATCACATTAAAAGATTAAAAAGTAAAACCAATATGATATCAACAGCTATAAAAAGAGTATTTGATATAGTTTGGTTAATGCATAATAATCCCAAGTTACAAAGATATATGCTTAATATTTTAACATATAGATAGGTATTGTTAAAGATAGATATAGATAGAAGTTATGTAGATATAGATGTAGACACAGATAAATGTATACTTACAAAGCAAAGTTTGGCCAACTTTTCTATACAAGGTCAAATAGTAAAATATTTTTAGTTTCATGCTCCACACTACCCTTATTGTAGTGTGAAAACAGCAATAGACAATGTGCAAATGAGTGGGAGCAGCTGAGTTCCAATAAAACTTTGTTTATAAAAATAAGACATCAGTCATTTGGCCCATGGGCCATAGTTTGCCAAATGCAGTACTAAAAACATTATGCCAAACTTATGTTTATAGATAAACAATTTCAAGTATCCCCATGAAATTTAAAAACAAGATATATTGATGCCCACTCTTAGTACTATTGGC
>JAQZBX010025940.1:0-29144 GCA_029593785.1 Cabassous unicinctus | reverse complement strand
AGAATAATATAAAATAATCTAGTGGCCTTTATTCTAGTAAAATAAACCTGGCTTAATATTAAGAATCATTGGGAAGCGGATGTGGCTCAAGTGGTTGGGCTCCTGTTTACCATATGGGAGGCCCTGGGTCGGATTCCTGGGGCCTCCTGGTGAAGGCAAGCTGGCCCACGCGGCATGGTGAGCTGACGGCCTGCACTGCGCAGTGAGCTGGCACAGCAAAATGACGCAAAAATGGAGACAAACAGACACAGAAAAATGCACAGCAAAATGGACACAGAGAGCACAAGCAGCAAGGGGGGATAAGTAAATTTAAAAAAATAAATTGAAAAGGAAAAAAGACTCTATTGAAATAAATTACTGTATTAATAGTTCAAGTCTAAAAATGTCAACACTCATTATTTTTTAGAATAAATTCTTTAAAATGTAATAGAAGGAATGTTCTTTAATATCAAACTAAAGGCTAGAATTATGCTGAATGGGAAGCAGTGAAAATTAAGATGGCCACTAACAACAAAAAAAGAAATGAGGAATAAAGGATGAGGATATAAGAATCATTATTTGCCAATGATATGATTGTATACTCAGAAAACTCAGAGACTCAAATGGAAAACCATTACAAATAATAAAAGAAATCAATAAATGACTGGATACCTTTGATATCTGTATCTGTGTCTATATTTGCACCTACAAGTATATTGTATTTATCTATCTATCTATCTGTCTATCTATTCATCTACAATAACCAGTTGGCATAATTAAAAAACAATTACAAAAAAAGAAAAGAAATTAACAATGACCACATTTAATAGTAAATGTGCAAAATCCATTTTAAGGAAACTTTAAAATATTATTGAAGAACCCAAAAGACTTAAGCAAATGAAAAACATACCAAATCTTGGGTAAGAAAACTCAATGTCATTAAGCTATCAAGTCTTCTAACTGAACTAGTAAATTTAAAACCTTCCCAAGATCATGCCTGTGAGCCTTAAAAAATGACAAAGTAATTCTCAAGTGGACATAGAAAAATTAACAATCAAGAATACCCATGAAATATCTGAGAAAGGAGGCTAGAGAGCTGAGACTAGCCTGTTATAAAGTCTAATTAATTACTACAGTGTCATCCTGCACATGGATAGAGAGATCAAAGAATTGTAAACAAACCCTAATACATAGGGGCATTTATTTGAGGGTATTCTTATCAATAGAAACAATCTACAGTATTCAATAATGGTGATGGCAGAATTGGGTAACAATCTAGAGAAAATAAATCCCAGATCCTTATATCATTCTACAATAAATTCAGATGGATTAAAAATTTAAGTATAAAAAATGAAACGGTAAAAATACTGTATGTATAGAGTACAGGTAAGGCCTTTCTAAATGGTACATGAATTTTGGCAACCATAAATGGAAAGGCTGATTGCTTTAATTGCTTTGACTATATTAAAGCCCAGTATGTCTGCATGACCAAAAATTATCAAAAACAAAGGCAAAGACAAAACAACAAAGAGAAAAAAAAAAAAAAAAGCAATTCATGTAACACACATAAGCTATTGTCCTTAATGTTTAAAGTACGTCAATAAAAATCAGTAAAAAATGTTGTAATGACTAAGAAAAAAGAAATTAGTATCACAAAGGAAATACAAATGGTTCTGACAAGAGTTAAAAAGATGCTAATTTCACTTTTCTATAGCATTGATTACTGCTCTTATCTTCACTATTTTCCTCTTTCTATTTACTTTGTGTTTATTTTGCTCTTCTTTTTCTAGCTTTTTGAGGTGGATCCTTAGGAAATTTTAGGCTTTTCTTATTTTCTAATATAAGCACTTAAAACTATAAATGTCACTCTAAATACTGCTATAAATCCCTTTATATAGTGTATATTCATTATCATTTCATTTCATTGAAATATCTTCTTTGACTTCTGGGTTTTATGGAAGTATACTATGGAGTTTCTAAATATTTGGAGGACTTTTCCAGATCTTTTACTGTTATTGATTTCTACTTTGTAATATTTCAGACTTTTGAAATTTATTGAGACTTGTTTTATGACCCTGTATATGGTCCAGATTAATGAATGCACCAGGTGCCTTTGAAAAAATTGTGTTTTGTTGAGTATTATATTCTATAAAGACCAATTAGATCTAGTTGATTCATACGGTTTTTGAGATTTTCTATATCCAAGCTGATACTTTGTCTAGTTTTTCTATCAGTTCTGGAGAAGGAGTGTTAAAACCTCCAAAATATGGTTATAGATTTATCAACAAATACACAGGGCTTTGTATTTATCACTCTTAATGCCATCAATACTTCATGATATTTGAAGCTCTGTCATTAGGCGCATGCACATGCATCATTATTATCACGCAATCCTGATGAATTACCATTTGTCATTATGAAATATCCAATTATGTTTTTGATAAAACCATTGTTCATTAAGTCTACTTTATCTAACATTAATATAGGCATTCCAACTTTCTTAATATTAGGGTTTGCAAGATATATATCTTTTTCTGCCTATTAACATTGAACCTATCTGTATCTCGAGAGTTAATTTGCATTTCTAGTGTGCCACATATAATTTCATCTTGTGGTTTTTACTGTCTGACAATCTCTGCCTTTTAATGGGAATGCTTAGTTCATTTGCTTTGAATGTAATTATTGAAATGGTTAACTAAATATGTGCCATTGTTGTTTTCTGTTTGTCTCATTTGCTTGTCTTTTTTAAAACTTCTGTCCCTTCCTCTTTTGGGTTGATTGAATATCTCTTAGAAATGCTCTTTTAATGTATCTATTAGATTTTTTGTATTATTTTATTAGTTATTGAGGGATTACAATAATCTTCGGTAACTTTTTACAATCTACTTAGAGTTAATATTGTAACACTTCAAATAAAATGTAAGTACTTTCTGACTCTATAGTACCATTTACCTTGATCTTATTTTATGGTTGTCATATGTATTACATTTACATATGTTATATATCATAAAATACAATGCAAAAATTACTCTAAAGAGTCACTGTCATTTAAAGAATTAAGAGAATAAATTAGTTTAAAAATACTTATCCATGTAGCTAACATTTCTGATGCTGTTTATTCCTTCCTGAAGATTTGAGTTTCCATATGGTATCATTTCCCTTCAGCCTGAAGAACTTCCTTTAACATTTCTTGTGGAGCAGGCAACAAATTCCACCTGAAAATGTTTCTATTGTGCCGTAATTGTTGAAGGCTAATTTCTCAGTTTGCAGTGTTCTGGATCAGTAACTGTTTTGTTTTCTTTCCGTATTGTAAAAATGCCTTTCTACTTGACTTCTGGTTTTCATTATTCCCATATGAACAATAATTCTTATCACTCATAACATTGTCCCTGATATGTGATGTGTTATTTTTCTCTGGCTGCTTTCAAGATTGGATTTCAGTATTTTCACTCTAACGTATCTATATATGATTTTCTTTGTATATATCCTGCTAGGCTTTTGATGAGATCTTATATGTGTAACTTTGTTTTTCACCAAATTTATGAAATTTTCAGATATTATTTTTGTATTGTTTTTGCCCCATTCTCTCTCTCTCTCTCTCTCTCTCTCTCTCTCTGTCTGTCTCTCTCTCTCTCTCTCTCTCTCCCTGCCTTTACTTTCAGGACTTAGTTTCACATATGTATCTCTTTGATTCCTCTGAGAAGCAGGTGGCATGACAGAATTAGATGGTCAATAGATTTATTGGGGAAAATCCCTATGAACAATAAGGGAGGGGGAGGAGCAAGAGTAGAGGGAGAGAGCCTTCAGACCTGGCATCCATGAAAAACAGAAGTTAAGAATTGGGCAGGGGGAGCCTCAGTCTGGTAAAGTCTCCACCAGATCCTCAGAGAACAGATTGCCTATTAAAGCAGAAATGGTCTGGCTTTGGTACCTCTCCGCACCCCGTGTTTACACATTAGCTGGGAACATCCCAGGAGAGAAGCATGGCCTCAGTAGGAATGTTGGGGTATATCTGTAGGGGAGGCAACTGGGCTGTCAGTAAATTATGAACCTCACAGTAGATTCTCTTTAAGGGGATTCAAATACTGTACTTCTATGGCCATGCATGTGAGACTGTTCAATATTGTCAGACAGTAGTAGTCTGATGTGCTGTTCTTTTTACATCAATCATTGTACATTTTCTTCTTCAAATTGGTTCATTTCTACTGATTGATCTTCAAGTTCACAGACCCTTTCTTTTGTCACCTCCAATCTGTTAAGCCCTTTCACTGAAATTTTTATTTCAGATTCTATAGATTTCAATTTTAGATTGTCCCTTTGATTCCTTCATTTATTGCTTCTTTCTTTATGCTGAAATTTCCTGTTAATTTACTATGATTATTTTTTACTTATATGTCCTTTAACATATCTATAATAGCTTATTTAAAACCCTTGTCTGCTTATTCCAACATCTGGATATTTTTGGGTTGATCCCAGTTGATTTTCTCTTGATTAGGTATGACAATTTTCTGTTTCTTCATATGTTTAGCAGTTTGGGATTGCAGCCTATACATGTTGAAGTCTAGTACATTGTAAAGACTACAGATTCTGTTATGTTCCTCTTAAAAGTAATGATTTTTTTTTTTTTCATTAAAGGCAATTGACTTATCTGAACTCAAAATTCACACTGTTTTCCTTGCATTGGACTGTAGCTGAAATCACTTTCACTTCTTTCAACCTTAGTTAGCCCATTTGTAGTATGTCCCATAAATGTGTAGTTCAGGGGTCAGTCAAAATTTGAAAATAGCTTATATACAGAATTAGGTCTTCCAATTTCAGACTCTCTCCCTTCCAGTGCTTCCCCACTCAGTTTCTAGCTAGGTAGTAGCCCCAATCGCTGTCTTATGATTTGGTCTCTATCAGGTCTAGCCACCTTGTAAGGTGTTGACTGGAGCCTCCCTTTAGTTAGTCATTGAAAACAGCATAATCACTCAGTGCTACTCTTTTCTTTTAAGTGTCAATTCCACTTCAGCTTCTGCCTGTTTTTGTTACTTCACAAGGCTTTCAAATAGTTATATTTTGTACAGATGTTATAATCTCTTTTTCTTGAGTTTATAATTACTATCTGTGGAAAGTTTGGTCTGATATGAGCAATGCTGCCATTAATGGAAGTAGAAATTTCTTCACTCTCACTTTTAATAAAATAAATGGAAATAAAAATTATAATGAATTATTGATTTTGACATATCAGAGATATCAAAGTACATGTAATACAATGTTAGCTACCAATAAAAGGAATAGCACTCTGAAACATTGTTTTGGAGGTAAATTATTATGATCCATTCGTGCCTAGTTGCGGGAAGCGTAAATTGCTGCAAACTTTATTGAAATTGGGAATGTACTCAACTTTTGAGTGAGCAAGTCCAAATCTAAGAATCTATCCTTTAGTTTAGAGTAAACATTCACTCCCTTTGTAATGGAAGTGTGCATCAACAGTGAATTGGCATAAAGTATGTGAATATATCTCAATAAAACTGCTTAATAAATAAATAAATAAATGTGCAAGAATAGCCAGAAATAGCAGCTATGTACAGCAGCAGAAGCACAGAGAGATTGAGAGGTGTAGAATTTTCTTGTTTGTTTGTCTGTTTTTTGTTTATTATAATTACTGAAATAATGAAAATTCCCTAACAATGATTGAAGTGATGAATGCACAATTATGCGATTATACCAAATACCATTGATTGTACACTTTGGATGAACTGTATACTTTATTAATATGGATCAATAAAATTGATTTGCTTAAAAAAAAAAGAGTGAATTGGCCAACTGTTTGCAGAGAGTCAAAGAGAGAAGGTTTGAGCAAATGGCTGTTAGCTTTCTACCTTTCCCCGAGCAACAAACAAGCCAGTACAGACCTGGGTGTAGCGTAGACAGCGTGCAAACACGGGTGTCCAGATGCCAGGAAGCACGGTGCCCGATTTGAAACTGGTCACACTAACTTCCTTAAACCTTAGGTTACCACATTTAAATTTTTCTTTTTCCCTTGGTTCTTACTTTCTGCCTCTATATTATTCATTTTAATGTTATTTCTTACCAATTTCATTTTGGTGAAAGAGATAAAATACTCGTAGCTAGTATATATAAATGCATACACTTTAAATGCTTATTTTCAAAAGCATTTTTATTGAAGTAAAAATGGAAAAAATTGTTGCTGTCACCAAGCATCAAGATACAGGCTGTCCATTCAGTTTGGTGAAATCACTCATCTATAATGGTCTGCAATTTGCTATTTTTACCAAAGCATTCTATTGATTTTCAGTGTTTGTAAAATAGTAGATCTCTTCGTTTCCCTGGACTTGAACTCAAAACTAACTGGTAGATCAGTGTGCCCCTCAAAGCTTAACTTGGAATTGATAACCACTTTCTGCAAACATCCCCAAATAACAAGATCCTGCTTTAATGCAAAGGTTGAAATGAATGAAGGATGCGTGGTACTATTGTGAAATGCTTAAACATCTGCCACCTGCCTGAGTTTCACTCATTCTCAGGCTGCTGAGTTATGCCTTTGTAGGCACCAAGAAAGCACGCCTAGCACTTTTACATAGGGGAGACAAACCCAGTTCGTAGACTCTGCTTCGAAGGAGACTTTATACCATACTTATTTATGGCCCCTGAGCCTGTTCACCGAGCCTGAAAATTTTCAAGTAATTATATGGTGGAAGTAGAAGCTGGAGTTGTTTTATGTTCTATTGATATTGGCCCAAGTCAATTATAGTTTCTTTAAAACTGCTCCCATCAACTTCTGCTAATTGGAGCATATATCTCATGGCAGAAAGGAAGCTCATTTTTCATTTACATTGCATTTTTCCCAAGGCCTAAAGATAGAAAACCCTTCCTTCACTCATAATAAATACCCCTTCCCTCAGGATATGATTGAAAGAGATGTCTGCTTTCTTTCCCCTTCATAAAAAGGAAGAATTGGCTTTTCCAACTAAATTGAGTTTTCCTACTATTTACTGTGGATGAATTTACCTTACTATCTCTTCAGGAGCATAAATACATCCAGGCCATTGCCTATCTGGTTACTCAAAGCAGCACTGCAATTTCACCAACCAAGTGGAAGCCTCAGGGTCAGCCTGGAACAGTCATTATATTCTGAGATTTATAAAGCCCTTATTGTCCTTATTTTGCCTCCTGACACCGGGACACTTAGTCCTGGACCCACTCAGACTATGAATGGGTCTTTATTCATCAAAACTTACCTGCCATATTTCTCATTCCCTCATGCTTGCTAAATGTTGGCAACTCATTCCATTTTGGCCAAGGTTAAAGGAAGGAGCGGACAGCTGGTTGACTATAGCAACAGAAGGCCTTGAGTTATTTTTAACCAACATGGGGATGAAAGTTACTTATTACAATCTGATCTAATCTCCACATCCCAGAGATTAGGACACTGATGCCAGAGGAGTCCACCTAAGGTCACTGAACCGGTTAGCTGAAGATCTGGAGCCAGAACTCCTATCACCTTCTCTTTCTATACTAATTTGCTGGCTTCAAATCCTTAATAGGTTTTAAGTTTAGAATTACAAGATGACCCCAAAATAAATCATTTATCTTCAAGACTAGCATATATAGTAGAAGGAATTTATCAGATAACCAAGAACATTAGGCTTGGAGCATAAGATAAAAATTGCCACATTTGGTCTGGTTGGGGGAGAAGAGGGTTGATGGGGTGTGGAGCCCTCTGTCATTTGTGGGATGATGCTATGAAAAGAAATTTACACTGTGGCTTATCCTTCTATATGTTAACCAGGTAAAACTGGGTGAAAATAAAAAAAAAACTGGGTTGGTTAACAAGGGTAGACCGAAAGAAGTAGGGAGTCACTAAAGGATTAGCTGCTTCTTAAGGAGGATAGAAGAATGTTGCCTAGCATTAGAAAGACCTGGTTTGAGTCTGATTTTTGCCATTTATTAACTAAGCCATCTTTGGAAATTTATCTTCTCCAAGACTCCCTTCTACCATTTGTAAAATGATCAGGCTAATGATAATTTCCTCAGAGTTTTATTTGAAGATAAATGAAATAACTAATGAAAGTGCTTAGCACAGTGCCTAACACAGTAAACTCTTATTGAATGTAGCATTTTATGAATAAAGAAGATGTGGAGAAGGAAATAAATTGTTCTAGGTTTGTTTTGGTAATAGGGAATGTTGGAAGAAAGGAAGATGATTTGAATAGAGCTCCTGATAACAGGACAATATGGTCTAGAATACCTGTTCATGCCAATAATGGATGGGCCACTTCCCAAATCAGCCTGAGTCCTTTCTAATCAATCTCCAATCATTTTACTTGGTTTCTCATCAGTGCCTTTTCTCATTCTGTCCCAACTGTCTGAAATGCCCTTTGCCTCTTACTACTACCTCAACTCTCCTTGTAAGTTAGATGCTCTTCCTTCTTCCTTCATTCTCCCATGGTATCTCAGTGAAAACACTTACCAATTTGTACTTTACTTTTCAATTCCCAAGTCCATCTTCTCAGTGAACTGTGAGCTCTTTAAGATGATGGACCATGTCAATAATAAAAATTTTAATCTCATTCATCTTTTTATTCCTAGTGCTCAGTAGAGTGCTATGGAAATAAACAAAGACCACCCAGGCAAGAACAAGCAAAGGCTATGTCAAGGGAGTCAGTTACCATTACTTGCATTTGGCAAAGACTCAAAGGCAGACATGGGAGTATAAAAGATTTATAATGGAGAAAAAGGAAGACTTCAAGTATGCCCTGATTGGAGATTATTGGTATGGGAACATAAAGGCTAGCTAGTAGAAGCCAGGCATCCTATGTGATTGGTTAGGGCAGCATATTTGACTTTCTCTGGTTGGTCTTGAGTTGGACCTCAAAATTAGGGAAGCTTGCAGTTATTAAGTCCTGACATTTGGGATTGATTGTTACAGAGTTGTGGATTGGCTTCCTGGACAAGTTGCTGCAGATTGTGGCTCAGAGTTCCAGTACTATATATGATCCAACTATTGTCCATTTGTATATTCAGTTTCTCATTTCCAAACACATAAGTGTCTAAACATCACTTGATGGATAGATGAATGAATGTACCAGTCAGTCCTCAGGCCACCTAGAAACCTAGATGAGAACCCTTTGAAAAATGCCACTGACGTCCTTCCCCCTGTAGTGAAGATCTGTTCAATTTGCTTTTGAATGGGTGTGACCAAGCACTGGGTTTTCTGAGTGTCTAGTTTTCTAACAAGCATATCCTGCCAAAAAGTTAAAATAAAAGCCTGGATAGGCACTTTTTCCATTTAGATGAGACAAAGTTTATTCTATTAAACAATCCATTCTCATAGCTAATCAAGGCATAAAGAGGAATCTAGTGTCTGACCAATCTCGAGAAGGGTTAATTTTACTGAGTTCTTAGAGTTCATCTTCTTGTCTAGAAGGACTGAATTTTATATAATATTATTGCATCAAGGTTAAATTTCCTGGATATAATGCCTTTAGTGTTAATATACTCATAGTCCCAATAGTCCATTCCTAGAGACTTCATTACCATCCTTGAGTAAGTTACTCATCTGATCCATGGCACAATGTTCTCAATATCATCTATAAAATGGAGATAAAAATACAACCTATTTCAAAGGGAGGATTTAAGGAAAAAATAAGTGATGCAAATTTGTTACATATTTAAAACAGCCCCTATTCCATAACCAATGATCAATAAAAATTAAATATTATGATTATGCCCACATATTTTACATAATTTAGGAAAGTTAGGATTATAGTTATATATATACAGGTTTATAGATAAATGACTCCTTTATTAGCCTGTAAATAGGTGTGGTACACATTGGAAAATTCCTCTAAGAACTGAAGAAATTTGTTTTAAAATGACGTAATTTGCTATATCCTCCATGGCGTTGCATGATTTTTCAGGAAGTACTCTCTGAGTTAGGAGTGGGGAGGGGAGTCTTCCTTTTGGTTAAGATTTCAGTTTACCAGATGGCCACCTGATAGCTTACTCTTTCTTTCTCTCCCTTAAGCTTTCATTTCCTCTCCACTTACATTTCTAACACACCTGCTAATTTAGAATTAAAATCTCAGGCGATCAAAGACATAATGAAATGCATAGGCCAAGGTTCAGGACAGGGGTGGGTTGTCTGTGTCCAGTAACCGTATTTGCCTAATGAGCAGAGCTTTGCCTGGTGCTAAGTAGTGTATTGTGGCATAATAAATATATTTTTAAATATTTCTCATTTAAAAAACATGCTTAGGTCTGAACTGCCCATGTAACACCACATAACAGTACATCCTTCTGCCTTCCTCCTTTCTTTTTTCCCCCATCCCTACCTCTGTCCCCTCCATGCTAAATTGTTCTCTGATCCCCAGCTGCCATCTTGACAAAATCTGAGCTTCAGAGCCTAGCATCCAGACCTAATTTGCCCCTTAATTCTTCAAACTCAGCAGGATGATTTCTGTTGCCAAGGATTTCCCACTTTGACATGAAAAGATAAAATAGACACCTGCAGAATTCTCTTGCAATTGGTCTCTTGTCTTGGTGAAGAGCCTGAATAGGACAACAGAAAAGGTTTATAGGATGATAGGGGAATAATACCCAGTGCTAGAAAGAACCCCTGAGGTGAATGCCAAGATGATTGTTTTGTTCAAAGGGCAGTTGTATCCCAGGGGAAAGGAAGGAGACTCAGTTCTTCAAAGAAAAATGATTTTGCTTTTTCACTGTGCTCTTCAGTTTAATTGACCAGGCCAGCCTCCTCCTACTCCTCCTTCTCCTCCTCCCACTCCTCCTCTATTTTCTTCTTTTTTTTCTAAGAGCCCTGGTTGACCTAAGATGACAATGCAATTATCTGTACAGTTTGTGGTTCACATTGGCACAAAGAGTACAATTCAGATTTTTAGGAGACCTAACCTGAGAAGACAACGGCTCTTCACCTGAAGTTTTCGGAGACCATAGCCTTCAATTCTACCCGTATAGCTTCAGTCCCCCACAAAGGAAGTCACAACTGGCCCTTCTTTATTTGTGCAGGCCAGTTTGCAATCAAAGTATTAGTGTACCTTCTTCCTCCTTCTCAGCCCTGGGCAATCGATCTGTAGTTTTAAAAGCAGGTAGGAAGTCACCAAGTGATATCAAAACACAGTATTGTATTACATTACATTACACTGTTACATTACTCCATTCCATCCCATTTCATTCCATTCCACTCCACTCCATTCCATTCCATTCCATTCCATTCCATTCCACTACAAACAGTATTAAGGCAAGCTATCCATCTGAGAAGAACATTGCTGTTGCATTCTAGCTTTGACTGACTAAAGGCAATGAAAAATGTTTCTGAAGGGAACGCCCTTTGGTCACGTGTATCACCAGAGCTTCTCCTCAAAGAAATTCTTATATGTTAACCTCACCTTACACCACCCATATATTTTTCAGTGCTTGATTTTCGTTTGTTTTTTTCATGCCCAATTGCAAAACATAAATACAGAAGTATTCTTCTCCCACTCAGCTCTGTAAGGAAGGTGAGGAAGAAAAAGCTTTGTTTATACAATTTCACTCATTTATTCACTCAGTAAATATGCAGGATGGGCCTGCTGTGCCAAGTCTGGTACCAGGTGCTGGGGTTGCAATGGAGAACCAGACACACAGGATTCCTGCTTCATGAATGGTCTATTGGTCAGTAGAGAAGGAACAGGCGGTAAACATATAAATGTGTCTAAAAAAGCGAGATACTCCTAGATTATTAAAAATGCTGTGAAGAAAATAAGACAGAGCCATGTGATATGTAGGAGGGAGAGGGACTTTAGATGAGGAGGTTTCGGGAGAGCTCACCTGAAGTGAGGATTAAATTGAGGACCCGAAGGGTAGGAGGGAACCACCTGTGCCAGATGTAGGCACAGAGTGCTCTCAGAGGAAGGGGCTGCAGTGAAAGGCTGAGGAAAGAAAGAGCTGGGCCGTTATATCTGGAGCAGAGGCAACTATGGGGAGTGGTGTGGGAAGAAATCCGAGAGGTAACCAGGGGCCAAGTCCTGTAGCCCACAGGAAGGGCACGTCCCTGATGGTCCCTGCCTGTGAAGGGGTGGGAAGGTGGGCACATCAGCGTGAAGGGGAAATGTGACAGTCTGAAGGTATTTAAAGATCATGAGACTCAGAGGGCAAAGGAGGTCATCAGAAACAGCTCTCACTTTGAATCGCTCTCTAAAAATAGTACAGGGCTGCCTTGAGCAGTCACTTTGCAAATTTGTAACCCTTTTAAACAGAGCTATGCCAGGCTCTCCATGCTTTGGGAATTGGAAAGGCAACATCCTAAAATACTGCTGGAAAATAATATATTCATTGTGGTTCTAATAAGCATGTAAGTAAAAATATACATATATGCAAGCAAAGCGTGCAAAGGAATGTGCCAAATGAAACATTATATTCAGGTGGTAAGATAAGGGAATACTTAATTTTCTTCTTTAATGAGACATTATAATACCACGTTTATGTTTTTTAAACTCCATTATTTGGCTTTTAGAATATCAAAGCATACATTTGCAACTGGACATAAAAGTTTTCAATTTTAAAATAAATTAGAAAGTAATTGGGATTTTTATTCAAAGTATTTCATTTTGGTCTAGGTAGCATAAAACACCATGAGATATGATGATGGTATTTTGAGTTGATAGACATCACTTTACAGAAGTTGGAGAGATTTCAAGAGGGGGGCAGGATTAAATGAGCATCCAGCTGTTTGTCAGTTAAATGAGTT
Organism: Cabassous unicinctus; assembly: GCA_029593785.1. NCBI lineage: Eukaryota > Metazoa > Chordata > Mammalia > Cingulata > Chlamyphoridae > Cabassous > Cabassous unicinctus. The sequence goes on along the minus strand of JAQZBX010025940.1, from coordinate 16,411 downwards.
CTTTAAAGCATTCAATAAAGGTAACTCTTACCATAAAGATGCTCAAATATACCAGTTATAGGGAAATCACCCACGAGTTCCCAGATTTATCAATTTTGAATTCCACATTTTTTCCACCTGACTTACATTCATTAGAAGATAAGTTGTTCCCCAAATAATCAAGCATTTACATCTTTAATGTCTTTTTTAAAATTGAGTCTAATAATGTGATGGGGGAATGGACAAAGTGTCATGTGGCCTGTGTATTAGTCAGTCAAAGGGGTGCTGATGCAAAATACCAGAAATCTGTTGGCTTTTATAAAGGGTATTTATTTGGGGTAGAAGCTTACAGTTACCAGGCCCTAAAGCATAAGTTACTTCCCTCACCCAAGTCTGTTGCCACGTTTAGGGGCAAGATGGCTGCCGACATCTGCCAAGAGCTCAGGCTTCCTGGGTTCCTCTCTTCTCAGGGCTCCATTTCTCTCTGGGCTCAACTGCTGTGCTCTCTCCACAAGGCCAGCTGTAGACTATCAGGTGAACAGCTCAGACTATCTCCCCAGGGCTTCTGCCATGTCTAAGGAACCGTCTCTATTTCTCTGTGTTCTTCTCCTGTGTGTTCACTTCCCAGGCTCCAGGTCAAAACTCAGAATCAGAATTCCAACTCCCTCCTCTGCTCTGCCATGTAGTTTTCTCTGTGAGTCCCCGCCTACCAAGGGGGCGGGAACTCAATGTCCTACTGACGTGGCCCAGTCAAAGCCCTAATCATAATTTAATCATGCCCAGGTACAGACCAGTTTACAAACATAATCCAATATCTATTTTTGGAATTCATAAACAATGCCAAACTGCCACAGACCTGTGAATATGAAAATTCCCTCAACGACCTGCTCTTTTTCTGTCAAAACTGCTCTAAATTGTTTATCACTTGTGTGTTCAGTGCCAATCTCTGAAACATTTGGAATATTTTAGATATTTACTAAAATGTTCCTATTGAGAGTAGGAATTCTTTAAAGGTATAAATCTCCATGTCATAGTTTCTTAGCTGTAACATCAAAAGCATAAGTAACAAAAGACAAAAGATGTAAATTGGACTTCATCACAATTAAAAAACTATTATGCTTCAAAGGACACCATAAATGTTTGGAAATTGTATATCTGATAAGAGACATGTATCTAGAATATATAAAGACAACTCAACAATGAAAAAAGCAAATAAACCAATTTAAAAATAGGCAAAGTATCTGAATAGACATTACTCTAAGGAAGATATAAAAATGGCATAAACACATGAAAATATTCTTGACATCATTAGCTATCAGGAAAATGAGAATCAAAACCATGAGATATCATTTCACATCCACATCAAAAAATGAACAAACAAACAAAAAAAGAAAAACAAGTATTGGGAGATGAGGATATGGGGAATATAGAACCCTTGTACACTGCTCTTGGGAATGTAAAATGGCAGAGTTGCTTTGAAAACAGTCGGCCAGTTCCTCAAAAAGCGAAACATAGGGTTACCAAATGACCCAGGAATTTCACACCTGAGTATCTAACCAAAAGAAATGAAAACATATGTCCACAGAAAAACTTGAACATGAAACAATGAACATGAACGTGGAAACAACCTAAATATCCATCAACTGATGAATGCATAAAAAATGTGGTCAGTCCAGACAATGGACTATTATTCAGCAATACAAAGGAATGAGGTCCTGATTCAGCTACAACATGAATGGACCTTGAAGGCATTATGCTCAGTGAAAGAAACCAGGTACAAAGGTTTTGTATGATTCCATTTTACGAAATGTTCAGAACAGGCAAATCCATAGAGACAGAAAGTAGATTAGTGGTTGCCAGGGGCTGGGGTGGGGGTTGAGGGGAAATGGGGGTGACTCCTAATGGATGTGATTTCTTCTGGGGGTGATGAATATGTTACAAAATTGATTGTGGTGATGGTTGCACCACTCTGAATAGACTAACAAACATTGAAATATATACTTTAAAAGGGTGAGTTATGTGGCATGTGAACTATATATCAATAAACCTGTTATAAAAAATGAGTAAGAGTCCTAACAGAGATTACTTCAGGATATGATTTCTACCTTTGCACATTTCTCCCCACACTACAAGAAAAATGGTGAAGTAAGAAACTAGAATTAACTGGACTCTTAGCAAGCCACACACAAGGCAATTAAGCCCTCAGCATGGATGTGAAAACTAAAGGAGACAAAAATTAGGTTATTTGCCAAAATATACCATGGTGCCAAAAATAATATTTACTCAGACAGTATATTAGCTCAATTACTGTATTTAGTAGGACTCTAGAATTGAAACTTCTGAAGGTATCTAAGCAATCACATTTTCCAACTTCTAACTTGGAACATAGAAAAATCAAAGACCAGAAAAGTACAGTGTTTTGCCCCAGGTTACAAAGTAGTAATAGATTGAACAAGAACAGAAGCCAGATCTCCTGATCTACTGTCCTAGAATATAGTAGAAAGTAAATCAGATAGCACCTTTCTTAACTACACAAGAATCTTAGGTAACAGGTTCAGCCATTATTTTAAAAGAATAAAACAAGATATGACTTCCTTAAAATAGTGGTTTCCTTTAATGACCAACATTAACTTTAATGCTACAGACAGTGTACTAAATTAAACACCCCAAATTAAAACAAGAGCAAGAATTTCTTTCTACTCAAGAGTGGTCAAGAACATTGTCCTGGTGAGCTACTCTATGTGGGATTCAACTAAGAATGGAAACGTATGTCCCCACCCTTTTGACATTTCTTTTCTAGTGGTTAAGAAATGCGCCATGAGCTTGGCCCTCCCTACGGAGGATGGGTTTAGTCCTTGGACAAACCACCATGTGTGATCCTTTCACACCCCTTTCTCCCTTCCACCCTATACCTCCCAGTAAACAGGAGGATCAAAATGAAGCAGGCACAGGAAAAGAACAAAGAGAGTCAGCAGCTGATGAGAGAGAAACATGCTTCCTTCCCTGCTTGGTGATTGGAAGAGGACTGGAAAGGAGAGGTCCCTGTGAGCCTCTGGGTTCTAATGGTCTAGATTGTTACTCCAAATACGAACCAGTGACATGAGCATCACCTTGTTAGAAATGCAGACTCTCAGCTCCACGTGACCCCAGACGAATCAGAATCCGGGTTTCACAAGATGCCTGCTGATGTGTGTGCACATCAAACTTCAAGAAGCGCTGGACAGCCAGCTTGTCTCAGTCTCCACCAGCTACAACCCTGAGACTCTACTTAGCTGTCTGCTTCTTGAGGACCCGAGTATCCAAGGACGCTCAGACAATTGGATAGCACCTCCACATCCACGGGGAGCTGGAGTTACTGAGTTCAAGACAGACATCTGTTTTAGTTCCAGCCTGAAAACAAGCTGTTTTAGGAGTGAAAAGTGTTTAGTCAGCTGCCTCACTAAGTCGACTTTCAGCCCCACATTAATTCTTCAGTTTTCTTCCTCCCTATGTTGACCTTTAAAAGCTCCTCATGAGTTCCCGTAGCATCTCTGTGAATGTCTTTTCATTACCGCTTTGTGCTCTCATCCATGCAAAATAAGGAATTCCTCCTCTTGCAGAAATTAATGACATATCTCCTGTCAAACTCTTCATTTTTGCAAGTTCAAACTAATTATGGCTGCAGATGGTACTGCTAAATAAAGTACCCTATTGTGGACACTGAATCAAATCAGTATCCTTGAGAGAAATGTTTTTCTTGTTGCAGAAACCTGTTGCCATGGGTTAGTTGAGATTTTAAAGCAGGGGTTCTTAACAAGGGGTCTGTGAGCTTGAACTGAAATTCAAAACACCATTATTCTTGTGGGGACCTGATGGTGTGGGTATGATATAGTTATTAAATAATACACAGTATAGTGTGGACTTAGTAAGGGGTCAGTGATTTTCACCAGACTGGCAAAGGGGTCCATGGAACAAAAAAGGTTAAGAAATCCTGTTAAAGTCATGTTGGTGAGTCCTTTATCCTAATTTTATTCCAAGGCAAGGATCACTATGGAAACCCATGTGCAAGCTTAGAAATATCTCATTAGGATTTCTTTTTTTCTAAATAGCAAAGGATATGTTAACTCCACATTAGCAATTAAACACTACATGTCTTGTGTAGAGGAGCAAATAGTAGAGTTGGTGAAATTGCATCCAAATTCAGCTAACCAGTTGCTGCATGGATACTCACTTTCCCCCATCATGCAGTTGATCTGGAACTCCTCTTCAAGGCACTAAACTGTTTAACATGTAGCAGACACAGTTCTAGGAGCTGGGAATACCTTGTGTAGCACTATGCAAGTAGAACGAGACAAAGTCAATGATCTTCTGGTACTCACTTCCTAGTGGGAGAGAAAAATGATCAACAAGTGAACAAATAAATATAGAACATATTTTCAGGTACTGACCAGTGATATAAAGAATAGTAAAGCAGATTAAGGGGGTTTAATAGGATCTGGGCCAGCTATTTTAAATAGGATCACCTCTGAAAGGTGACTTTTGAAGAAATACCTAATGAAGAACTATGGAGAGAGCATTGCAGGCAAGGATGAGCAGCAGGAGATGGACAATGGGAGGGAATCAGAGGCCAGATGGTTTAATTCTTTCCTTGTATCAGCCTGGATTTTATTCTAGGTGAAATGTACATTGAGCAAGGTAGTAATATGATCTGATTAATAAATTCATAGTTTTTGGAATGTTCAAACTACCTAGAAATCAAGGAAATTCAAATGAACACAATAACAATGTTCCATTCTAAAAATATGAAATAAACTTAAATAACAATCCTGGTAAGTTTTTGAAACTGTTTATGACATATATTGCTGGTGGTGTTGCATAATGGTAGTTCCCTTTTGGGAAATAATTTATCAGAATATTTCAAGAGCAAGAAAATATTCTGCTCTTTGACACAAAATAATCTAAACTCTAGCCTCTGTGCTAAGGAAATAATTAGGAGGGGTAGGTAATGAGATAGTTGGAAGATTCTAAGCCTAAGTGGATTTTTCACACCAGGGAATTGTACAGCAACCCTCTACCAAGAACTCCAAGATGCCCACAATACCAATCCCTGCCACAGATTCAAAAAACATCCGTGGCTGGCCAACCAATGACAGTTTAGAGAATGCCACAATAGCATCCGGTAAGTAGCTGACGTTAGTCCCTTTCCAACTCTTCTTGTCCTCACCCATTCCCAAACATATCAACACAAGGAGGAAATAGAGATTCAGGAACAAGGGAAGGGACAAGAGAGGTGGGGCCCCAAGAAGTGATATGTGCCTTTCTCATTCCACTTCTTTCAGGTTCAGACCTAGCTAGTGGTGGCAGTGGAGGAGGTCAAAATCAGATTGGAGGTTCACACTGGACTAGACTGGACACCTGGACATGGTCTCATTATATCTGAAAGATGACAGAAACAATTAGATACACTTTGAGCATCTTTAAGTTTGGGAAAGAGATTTTATGTGGCACAGATGAAGACAGTAATTAGAGAAAAATAAAAGCACTCCAGACAACATTTTATGTTCATTGGTATTAAAAATATATCAAAGAGATATACATATATGTCTTGCACACAAATATGTTTCTAAGGCTATAGTTATATGTTTGGAAGTACTGGAGAAATATACACATGCCAGTTAAGGAAATAAATATCAGCATTATGATTGCAAAGGTGTATTAAAGAATGCAACTTGGATCTATAGCCAAATTGAGCTTTCCTATGTTTTCCCCCAAAATTAGATCTTGGGATACAACTTGAAATGAGAGCCTAATTCATAACCTTAAAAAAAGACAGAGCAGAAGGTCAAGGTGGGCCTCCTTACCAGGGCTGAGGTCTATTTCAAAGGTGAGCAACCCTGAAAGAGAGCCCATGGAGCTATTATTCCTTCCTATGCCATTCCCAATCTCTCCAATCAGAAATATTGTTCCTCCTCTCTTATGAATAGTGTTTTAGTTTGCCAAAGGGCTGCCAATGCAAAGTACCAGAAATGGGTTGGCATTTATAAAGGGGATTTATCTGGGGTAAAATCTTACAGTTCCAAGGCCATAAAAAGTCCAAATCTAGGCACCCTAAGACATGCTTTCTTACCAAAGTCAGCTGATCCTGTTGTCCAGGCATGTGGCAAAGCAAGATGGCCGCCAATCTCTGCTGAGGTCTCAGCCTTCCCTGCTGGGCTCACAGTTTCTCAGAGGCCAGCTCCCAGAGCTCAGCTGTAAGCAGGCAGGCATAGGGCTTGTCTCTTTCAGGGCCTCCTCTATCAGACTCGACTGCTCTTTCTTTCCGAGTTCAGCTGTAAGCTATCAGGCATATAGCAGGGCTCATCTCTACTTGAGCTGCTCCGTGGACCCACTCTCTTGTGGGCTTACTGTTAAGCAATCTTCTAGTCCTCTCTCACATGGCAGGATAAAAATTGATACTTCCTTTTCCTGTGTCTGTTTCTGTCGGTGCTTCTGTTTATATCAGACCCAGCAAGGAGGTGGAGACTCAAACTGGGTCATGCCTCACTGGTGTAGTCCTTCAAAAGCCCTAAAGCAATTTTATCAAGTAATCTAATCAAAGGACCCTCAACCAAATTTAATGCAATAAAAGTGTATCACACCCACAGGAATAGATTAGCTTAAAAACATAATCTTTCTCTTTTTGGGGGTTCATAAAATCATCTCAAACTGCCACAAGTAGTAATTGAATGGGGCTAAAAGTACAGCAGATGCCTTTCTCTCTCATACTTCCAAAGGGGCACAGTTTCCTATTTTGTGTAGGAACTCTGAAAAAGGGATACAATTGATTCTCTTACAATTTTGGGAAATAAGAGGAAAAGAAAGCCTACTAATTGTATTAAGATAAAAATCACATCATTTTTCTTTTATAATTTATATTATAACAAGAATTTTTTTTACCACAAGTAAAAGTCAAGCAAAATTAATGTGATATCACTGTAAACTTCAGAATTATAATAGAGATTTGATTCCATAAACACTAATCAAGCTGTCCTTATTCTATTATCCAAAGCACTTTCAGAGGTTGAAGTTAACACAAACTTTTAAAAATAAGCAAGTTTCATTAACAATACCAAATTGTTCAAAGAATATACATTAAAAAATGAGTTTTCTAAAACAGTCACATTTTCCTGTAAGGTATCATTGTTAATCTCTTGGTTATTTTTTTTTATTTATTTGACAAGTATTTACTGACCACTTATCCACCTCTGTTCCAGGTAGGTTTAGGTGCTGGGGATCATACAACATGCTAGACATGCCCACTGCTCCCCAAAACTTATTCCTCTCTCCTTTTGGGCTTTGAATACTGACTTTCCCACTCCTTTGAAGTCATGTGACTTCATTTGCCCAATGAAATGGGAGTAGAAGTGATATGTGTCACTCTTAGGTACAAGATTCTAAGAGTCAATTTATAATTCTCTCTGCTGTCTTCCTTGCTGTGGGGACCTCTGAAACATCAGGTGGAGCTAGTGGTAGAGCCCACCAGATGTGCTGTCTTCTTCAGCATGAATTCCTGAGTAAGCACTATGCTAACCTATAGAGTCCTTTGCTAGTCCATATTGGGCATGCAGAGATAGTAAAAACTAAACTCTTGATGTGTTAGCCACTGTGAAATCTGTGTCTTTGTATTTTTTCCTATAGCTTAACATAGTGTACCCTGACTAAAATAAGCAGATAAAGAAATTGACCAAGACTTTGTTCTCATGAAGAATGACAATAAGCAAAATTATAAAATGTAAAATGAGGATAGTGCAATGAGTTAAAATAAGGCAGGTAAAAGGATGGGGACATGTTTGAGCAGAGCTCATAATGATTAAGGTTGTTGTCACATGGATAATGGCAGACAGGGCTATTCAGCCAGACCTGTTAATATAGGGTCTTGCAGCCATGACAAGCTTTGGGTTTTACTCTTGAGGAAGGAGGGAAGACTGCTGAAATTTTGGAGACAGGATGTTGTCTGATTTGACCTATATCTAAATTATAGAGAAATTATAGTGGCATAAAATGATGTAATTCATGACAGATTAGAAATAGCCACTATCTTAAGTCTTTTTTTTTGTTTTGTTTTCCTTAGGAGGTGCCAGAGATTGAAGCTGGGACCTCATACATGGGAAGCAGGTGCTCAGCCACCGAGCTACATCCACTCCCCAGGAGTCTTTCTTTCAAGTTATTAAGTAGGTATTGAGAAATAAAGAAATTAAAGAGGATGGAAGGAAAGAAGGGAGGGAGGGAAGGAGTCTACACAGTCCAAAAATATAGAAAGGCTGAGTAGACAACATGGGTATGATAACTGACTTATTTTCCACTAGACATTATTCACATTGCCTGTATATATTTATCTGTTATTGTGTGAATATGTCCTAAATTGGTTATTCAAATCAGGCAAAAATTAAATTTACCTATATTTTGGATTAGCCATTATTATGCAGCACATATATTCTTTCAATTATGACACATTTTAAAATATCATAGTGAGAATGTTTCTAACCTTGCGTTGGTTCTGCAGCTATACATCCTCGAACTGGAAGCTGGGAATCTGATCCTTTGTCTGCCTTTCCATCTGTGTCACTTTGAGCAAACCATGCTACACCGAGAGTGTGTATTTCTTTTCCTTCTTTTCTTTTATACATTTTTTTTTTTTTGTCAAAGGCATAAATGTTATATGACCCTGAATTTCTTTCCAGACAACCTTAGGGATTCTATAATCTTAAATCAGCATTTGCTCATGTGTGTAAGAGAATCTGTGAGGCCACTGGACTGGGAATACTCAAAACAAGTGTTGACTTAAATATATCGTATGAATTCATACATGGAAAGAAGCCCATTTTGGTGTTCTTTCATGCAAAAAAAAAAAGTGGCTCTTTACAATTAAACCATTTATATTTATTTCTTTTTAATTGACCCTTCAATTTCTGTACCCCCACAGGTTCTGTAGGTAAATCTTACATAAGTTTGAAAACAGATACGGTCCTGCTTTCATGTATGTTCATAAATAATGTGATTCGAAGCTGAATGCACCCAGAATAACAAGCTCTTAAAGTTAATCCTTTCCTGTGGGTATAAACCCATTTTAAGTAGGACCTTTTGATGAGGATCCTTCAGTTAAGGTGTGACCTACCTAAGTCAGGATAGGATCTTATTCCTATTACTGGAGTACTTTGTAAACAGATGAATAAAGAAAGAGAGAGAGAAAGCCACAGAAGCAAGAATCTGAAATCAATGAAACCTGGAAGGGAAGGAAGAGACCACCAGATGCCACCATGTGCCTTGCCATATTTGCCCAGGAGCTCAGGATGGCAGGCAGCGATCTTCGGGTAGAAAGAATTGCCTTGATGATGGCTTGACTGGACACTTTCCTGGACTTTAACTCTAATCCGTAACTATCTCTACCTCTATGTGTAACTCTACCTCTATCCATAGTTATAGCTAAGTCTCCTTGGAGTATGCAGATTATGCTTCCAATCTGGATTTTCCCTTTTTGGTAAAGTCTCTACCTGGAAAATGAAGCTGAAAGAATGCAGAACGTAGAAGGATTTTTCACTATTAAACTAGTTCTAAGACCACATCTTTTTAAGAAATATGATTAATAATTTTGCCTTTTAACCTGAAATGCATTTCTGACTCACTTGCATATCAAAAAAGATTGCTGATAATTTCCAATTGAACTAACATTTTTAATTGTTCTGAAAATATAGTTTTTGTTTATTCTGGGTTTGGCACATTGACCTGGTCTCTTATTTTAAGTACCAAAATGGGATAGTTAGGTTTAACATATGTGCCTAGAGATATCGAGTCAGGTACAGACATATCCAGCAAAGGCTTCAACTTAGATAAACAATATTAGAAAAATAATAGAAGAGCAATATTTTCATGAGTAGATTAGCATCAATGAAGAACAGAGGGAATAACTGGGGTTAGGGATCATTTCATACTAATATGGTTCCATGACTATCTGCTTTGCAGCTTTCAGCAAGCTTCCCATGCTTAGCAGTAAAATAAAAGACTCGGATATGAGAACTCCAATATCCATTCCTGCTGTCATAGTTTACTATCCTATATTAATGATAACAATAAGGTAACATTATTGAAGGCATTCTATCAGCCAGGCATTCTTTTTTTTATTTTTTATTTTGCTTTAATTTATTCCCTTTTAAATGTGCTTCCTTTCTTTATGTAGATCCAGGTTTCTGATATTATTTTCCTTATCTGAAAATTTTATTTTAACATATCTTGCAAGGCAGATCTACTGGTGACAAATTCCCTCCATTTTTTAAAACAATTTATTGAAGTATATCATTCATACATGAACATACATAAACTATAAGTGTTCAGTAAACATTGTGATCTTACAAAATAAACATGCATAACATCATACTGGGCTCCCACACATCACTCCCCCCACAAACACCCTGCATTGTTGTGAAACATGTGTTAAGAAATCATGAAAGAGCATCATCAAAGTATTACTACTAGCTATAGTCCGTATCTTCCTCCCTTACACATTTTTTTAAGGATTTATTTATTTATTTATTTATTTACTTTTATCCATTTTAACACCCCCACCCCCATTTTTGCTGTTTCTGTATCTATTCACTGGGCAACTCTCTGTGTCCGTTTCCTGCCCTCTCTTCTCATCCTTCTCCTCCTGTCTTCACTGGGATTCAATTCTTGGAATCTCCAATGTGGGAGAGAGGCATCCTACCACCTGTGCCACTTTAGTTCCTGGTTTTTCTGTGCGTCTCGTCTTGGCTCTCCCTTGTGTCACTCTCCTGTTATGTCATCATCTTGCTGCATGGCTGGTGGGGCCTGGCGGCACACCCGCTCACGGGGCCTGGTTGCTCACCCGTGGACAGGGCCTGGCGGTGCACCTGCTGGCGGGACCTGGCGGCACACCCATGCACAGGGCCTGGCGGCACACCCATGCACAGGACCTGGCAGCCCACGCATCTTTTACATTTTTCTTTTTTTAACTTTTACCGGGAGGTCCCAGGGATTGAACCCAGGTCCCTCCATATGGGAGACAGATGCCCAACCACCTGAGCCACATCCATCTCCTTGCTATATCTTTTAAGGTTGACCAAAGATACTCAAAGTTACAGTTTTTTCCCATACAGGATGGTCATATAATAAATGAGGCTTAGTTTATCACCAGCATTCTGAAAACCAGACCTGGGGAGAAAAACTAGGTCTGCAGACACACGCATGGTTTCTAATATAGCAAATGTTTAGCTTACCCTGGTTATCACAAAATCAGGACAGCGAGAATATTTGTATCCCTTCATTTTTATTTGTTTGATCATGTCTGTATTTTTCCTTTACTTTTTTTGAAATAATTTATTATAGAAGCTGTGCATTTATAAAACAGTCATGCATAACATACAGGATTCCCATATACCACTCCTTCACCAACACCTTGCATTTTTATGGAACATTTGTTACAATTGATAAAAGTACATTCAAATATTACTACTACCTATAGCTTACATTAGGTGTATTTTTCCCATAAACTACCCCATTAACTAGGCATTTTTTATGAGTTCCATGGGGCTCAAAGATGCTGAGACAATTGCCCTCTACAGCTCCCCCAGGCATGCAACACTCCTTTTGAAGACTGAGCCTTACAAAGGGGAAGATGGTAACACTATACTTTATGGTGTTCCCAGAATACTGAAGAGGGAAACATGCCATTACCCTGATTCTGACCATCAACTGCAACTCTGCAAGATCTATTTAGATTTTATTAGTATTTCTGCAGGTTTACAAATAGAGTTTTTTAAACATGATTTTATTTACTTTATTTACATGTTCCTTTCAGTGGCTTCACAGTGCCCCTAGTCATCTAACGATCAAAACATAACAAAAAATAAAAAAGTGTTTGAATATTTTCATTTCATGACTTCAAATTTCCTAAGTTCACATATATATATATACACACAGTGAGAGAGATGTATACACTTGCATTGTATAAACATGCTTTTGTGTCATATGTTTGGAAGAAATCATCTGAATCTATTAATAACGATTATAGGTAATAATTTATGTCCTGGAAACTTTATTAAGCAATTTATGTGCATTATCAGTTCTTTGAATCCTCCCAACAATGCCACGAGGTAGGGAGTATCACTGACTTCATTTTTACAGTGAAAGAAGCCAATTCTTAGCTGGATTAAGGAAGAATCCCAGGGAAATTTGGCTAGCAAAAGATACAGCAAGGACCTGAACCCAGAAAGTCTGCTTCCAAAGCATGCACACTTAATACATTATGAATATATTATGAAATTCTGATCTCTGGAATTCTTCCTATTTCTGTACTGGGCAGCTTTAGGTTAATATGTAGAAACAATCCTTCAACAACAATAAAACTCAATAAAATCCTTTCCAAAAAACATCTCTTCCAAAAGAATGTTTATGCAAAAGACTATCCAAGTTTTGACAGTCATCACTTAAGAATCTAAAATAAGTTCACATATAGTTATTTCTATATCCTCTAAATACAAAGCCAAGCACTCACGCTGCTCTGATTTCCAACAAAACCTCCAACTGATAGTTACATTTGCACTCCATCTCTATCCAAACAGTGTAGGCCTTGCTAAACCTTCCTGCAAAACCATGTCCAAAACTTGCCATGAAAAACAGAAATTGTCCTTCTTTGCCCAGGGCTCTGAATGGCCAGCCAAGGTCTTGGTCAGGATGAAATTGACACCTTGCAAGAGAAAGAGTTGCAGGGCTGGTCATGATATCACCAGAAGAAACCTGGTGCTCCTGGTAGGGAATGTGTCCCAAGGTAGCACAAGGGCCCTTGTAGGACATTCTGTCTCTTTCTTGTCTATTTGAGAATGACAGGTAGTTTGAGCAAATATAATGGTATAAACTGACCAGAATATTCCATTTCTTTCAAAAAAGTCATAAGGAGGTTTTAAATCTGCATAGTAAAAAAATTTTTAATTTATTTGAAAAAAAAAAAAAAGATATTTCCTTAGCACAAGAGCCCTAGCTTTCTTTTAAAATTAAAGTAATAAATGCCCATTGTTTTTAAAAGAATCAAAGAGAAGTGAAGGACTTACAAAGATCTTAACCATATCCCTTCCCACTCCCCATTTGCACTCTACTGAGAAAGGCATATTTAGCTTCCCACTCTCTCTTAATAACATGTTTATATGCCTAGTACTTTTATGTTTCAGTTTTAGACGTTATGCTGGATTTTCTGTTGTCAGTTCATCACCATAACTACCATACCCATTTAAGTCTGAGAACAATGTTTTCTAGAATCCCCTTTCCTATATGGTTCCAAGTGAGAGCTCATCAGCACGGGACTTTTGGAAGGCAGGAGTGAATCAGAATCTATTATTCTGGGCAGGTGGGTGTGGTCACATGTGGGTGCAAACTAGAACGTCACAGCAGCTTCCTGTCTTGCTTGTAAAAAGCACCCACTCCTTTGCTTCATACAGAGCTCCTCAAAGTCACACTCTCCATCCTTCTGCAGTTGTTCCCCTGCCTTTTAGTAGCAGCTTTTCTGATGATTGCTCTCCCCACATCCAACTCAGCTTTTCTACCACAACCTCCTAATTCTATGTGAATATTGTATGCCCAGGATTCAGAGTGGTTTCTGTTTCCTTGACTGATATAGTTGTTGGCCCTGAAAGTTATTCCAGTGAAACAAAGCCATAAAGATGAAAATGTGGATTTGGTTTTCTGATATGAATAGAATTAAAGGTAATTATGACCTATGCCCAGTATCAGATGGGAAATTCTATGACCTGTGGGGTTAAAATAGTTAAATTATCACTTCTAGTCACCTGGGATGGAATGCCTACTAAAGATAAATTTTTGAAGGATCAAATAGTTGATCCAATAGGAAACTTAAATGGAAATGAAGAGTGTAAGGACTGTGAGGTTGGTATTGCTTCTGAGTGAGACAGTGAATATGGAGTAAGAAATGCATGAGCTCAGGACTGGAATTTCTAGGTCAAGGCTTAGGTTAAAAACCAGAAATCATATATGACTACCTATGTAGCCACAGAGTCAAGATTTCTCAAATTCTTACCCTACAGTTGGACAAATTAAATGTAGACTTTTGCAGGGCCTCTTATGTCAAGGTTAGGTTTGATTAGAAAGGAATGAGATTCTGAGAACTAGGATGAGACATATGGACAGATTCTAATAAAAAGTAAAGGCCTTCATTTTACATCAGCGTATAACATGCAGAACTGTGTGGGAGAGAGTGTGGTCTACAATGTGAACTATGGTCCATGCTTAGTGGCAAAGCCCCAGGATGTGTATATCCATTGCAGGTGATGTGCCACACTAATGAAAGATGTTTATGTGGGAGGTTGTGGGAGGTGTGGGATGTGGGGAACATGGGAATCCCTATAATTTTTGTTTAACATTTATGTAATCTAAGCATCTTTTAAAATATTAAAAATAAATAAATAAATAAAAATAAAATATGGGGGAAAAAAAAGTGAAGGCTTTGATCACTCAAAATCCATGAGACCACCCTTGAAATAGAAGTAGCCATTCATTTCCTGCCTGAAAATGTTAGCATTCCCTTGTATTAAGAAACTATTCACCTCTCCTGAGATAGCTGACTTATGGGGGAATATTGATCCTCCTCAAGACCCAACGTCACAACTACTCATTGTTCTTGACCTATTGACAGGCTCAAATCTTAGCATGTCCTAGGCAAACAGGTACATTCCATAGACATGAAAGGATTTTTTAAATTTTCATATGGATCATTTGAAAGGATAATATGAAAGGAAAGGATCTTAAAGGTGACAGATTATGATGGAAAAAATGAAAATATTGGGTTGGGTTGAATTTCTTTATATGGTAAACAATCCAGATATTAATTATGCATTCAATAAGATAGTGTGAGTGGTAGGGAGTGGCTCTTCTGGTTTTCTTGAAGACAACTGTGCCATATAGTAAATGAAGTCCAATGCAGAAATTCCCCGTTGACTCAGATACAGGAAGGTGTTTAAGGCTTTAGGAAAATATCTAAAGGCTTAGTGAGATAAGAATGCTGGAGTTACTTTATTATGCATCTGCTCACCCATCCTCTAACTATGGCCCTCAGGATATATCTCTTTTCAGCAGTGTTATGAGAAATACATTGGTGACTGGACTACCAAAAGCCTTTAAAAGCTTTCTAGTGGATGATCTCTTTAGGCTGGAATAACAATGTGAGATACTGCTATAAAAATGGACTTCTTGAATTCTATGGGGTTGATAGGATTCCAGAGTGCAGGGGCCAAGCGTGGAACAAGTGGCCATGCTTGCTGTAATGGGTAACAAGGCTAAAGCAATAATCAGAATGGTTTGACTCACTAGATTGTTAGTGGTGTCACTAGGACAAAAACATTCAGGAAGTCTACTAAAGTCTTACTTGTCTTCTGCAAGTCAGGAACTCTATGGCTCATGAACAGAAATGTTACTTGAAACACCACATAAAGAATCAAGACCCCCTCATTAGTTTGAAGACTCGAGTCAGTTCACTGACTCAGATGTCCTTGAATGAATGGGTGGCTGACTTCCTTTAAATAAATATCTCCCTACAATGCTAAAAATGTATACTGTATATTTTCTTCTTAGCCTTCCCCATGGGGACCTATAGCCACTTACCACAACAGTGAATTGAAGAAAGGAAAACACTCAGATTCGGGGGTGGGGGGGCGGTATTTACTAGCACTGTCTCTGAACTGACACTAATTCTTAGAGTCCCAAAACATGATTATAATAAACCAGTCAGAGTAGTGGCTTATTAAGGAAGATGATAAATGGAGTTTGACTTTGGTCCATCACTCAATGAGTCCTTTGGGTTTCCAAACCCACTGTATGGTTATTTTTCTACTTCTGAAAAGTATAGTTGGAAAAAACATACTCAAAAACTGGCAGAAATCCCATCTTTTCACCAAACCTGTGAAGTAAGGGCTATTGCAATAGGAAAGGCCAAGTGGGAGCTTCTACAACTACATCTACCTGCCAAAGAAGTAAATCAATATTAAAATAACCACATCTCCATTCAATCCCCCTATTTAGCCTATGTTGATGATGGATGAAAATGGATTATTGTAAATTTAATCAGGTAGCGACTTCAAGGGCAGATGCTGTTCTGGATGTGATTACTTTACTGGAGCCAATCAACCCAGTCTATGACTGGTCTAACTAGTGCTTTTTTCCCTCTGTACTTATTACTATATATCACTGGAAGCAATTTGCTTTCACTTGACAGAGATATCAATACCCCTTCACTCTTCTACTCAGGGATCTATGAAACCTATACCCTTATGACATCATCTAGATGTCTGTCCAGAGACGTCTTTATCATCATGCATTCTATGGACCAATACATTGATGATACCATGTTGTTTGAATGTGGTGTGAAGGAAGCAGACAATGTCCTATGAAAACACAT
>JAQZBX010025939.1:0-29228 GCA_029593785.1 Cabassous unicinctus | reverse complement strand
ATAAATAAATCTTAAAAAAAAAAAAAGTGTATATCGAGAATGTTAAATGTAGCAGAAAATCATATTGGGATGACTATCTATCCATGACAGGCCATTTAATGTGTTGATTAGGAATTCTTTAGTGACTTTAGAGAGTGCAGTTTCTGTGTACCAGGTATCAAAGGAAGAAGTTACACACTATTAAAGAACCTAATACTGCTTATTTTAAAAATATATTACTTTATATTACTCAGGAAAAGTATTCTTTATCCTATAGCTTTTTCTCAAATAGTAGGAAAATTATATATATTTAATTCATGAAAATGAGACTTACCAAATTTTACAGTCACTTATGTCCTTGTATTTATGTTTTCTCTCCAAGGTAACTTTTATTTTGTTTACACACACACACACACACACACACACACAAATGAAGAATACTTAGTGATTATACTCAATTAAAATATTATATTTTATATATATATACAGACATACAGTATATGCGACTGACTAGGTCATCTACAAATTAACATTCATGTTCTCATCAAAACAGGTTTAAACCTCAAATTCATTTAAATAAGAAACACATTTTTTCATTCCCCCAAAATACTAACAGAAGTTTAATCATTATTCAAGTTTTATCTAAATTTTCAATATTGGATTAAATCAATTTTGTTTATTTTTTGAAAATAATGCTTTTGTTGCATAAAAAGTATATTTCTGTTATTTAAATGCATTTTAAAGTTAGAACTAGTGATGGCAAATCAATGCACGTGCATTTGAGAGATTGACATGTGACGTATGGTATTTTCCACACAGTGCACATGGGTTTGCAGCTGCAGCTGTTATTTGCAGAGCCTGGCACTATTTATGCCTCTGCCTTGTGTTCTCTTCAGAGCCCTCATTCTCAAACAGTAACCCATCACTGATTGCCAAATGCCAGGTTGAGCTGTCTGCTGCTGCTGTTTTTCCTAGTCATTCATATCTGTACCCTATCTTTGAAGTTGTACTTCATTGTGCCTTTAAACATTTTCTCCCTAAACAATTTTCTGTCACCACACTTCAACTCATCAGGCAGCAGTTTCCATGTTATCCTGCTGTCATCTGTCCCCTACAGTTGTCCTGCCCACACCTATGGGTTAATTGCATTGTATTTATTATTAAATATGTAATAACTGTGTTTTTCCTTCATGTAGCACTTTACCTCATGTAATGTGCTTTCAGATATATTATTATCATTATTTTTAGTTTGATTCTTACAGAATTGTATTGTTGATAGGGAATGGTAAACTTTATAACATTTTTGAATACCAGTTAGATGCTGCAATAGGTCATTTCTAGATAATATAATATCTTTTTTAATTTAGTTTCTGCAATACATTATCCCCATTATACTAGTAAGGAGCAAAGAGAATAATGAGAGGTATCTCAATTCACACAGTAAGGAACTAGAACCCTGATATTCTGGCACCAAATTTAGTGCTTTGCCACTATTCCAGACTGTCTCCTATGAATTGAAGGTGTTTTGCCTAAACAAGCTAGATATAAAGTTTATATCATTAAGTTGTGTAGCAATTTGTATGCTTTTACAGTAATAGTTATCACAATAAATGATTGTTATTTTTGAGTATACTTTTTTCTTTTTGAGTTTAGTGGTATATCATTGTTATATGTTATCTGTAGCAATTAGAATATGCACAATAAATATTTGAGGAGAAAATGAAAGGAAAAATATTGCATGTAGAACAATACTTAATAGCAATCACATACCTTATTTAGGAATGGACTTTAAAGCTACATTGACAACACAACAAAAGAAAAAGAAAGGATATTGCTCTATCAGTGTGGGTCAAATCAGGAGAGAGAAACCACACAGTAATTTGAACAGGGAAATATTAATATAAAGAATTATTGACCATAACAGGGAATTGGAGTACTGAGGAATTGGCTAGTAAGAAGTAAAGAGAACTTTAAAAAATGCAGGAAGGGCAAATATATGGAACAGACTTTATTCCTAGGAAGAGGCCCTTCCCATCCATGCCCCAGGGCTGAGATGGAGATCTTGCTGGAGAAGGCATAGCCATGGTTCACTGGATGGCAAAGAAGGTATTGTGGACTTACTGGAAACCTGCCCTGTGGAGTGTGCCAGAACTCAGCTCTCTAGGGTGCCCTAGAAAACTGTTCACAGGGTGGTTTCTCATTGAAGGTGCCCTGCTGCTGGGTGCTTTTGGCTTCCTTACAACATAGGACCTGGATGCTGCAGAAGTTTCATATGCTGCAGGAGCTGGGTACTGGGAAGCTGTGAATAATGCAGGAAACTGAGGCTGGAAAAGTCTAGACGTACAGGGGTCTTCTGAACCAGAAAGAAAGCCCTTTCTTTCTTTAGTATCTCTCCCCCACTATCTACAGACCAAGCTTAACATAGTGCCACCTGGCAATGGAAAAATACTTAAAGGGCCCGCATGCATTTTCAAAGAGCAGGCAAAAAGGATGAATTTGAAGCTTAGAGGCAATAAATTGATAATTAGCACAGTCTTCTTGATAGCATTTTAAATTATCATTCACATTTTGTTGCCCTAATAGCAGACTGGAATGATGTTTTTCTTTCCTTACTATTAAAGAAAAAAAAACAACAACTGTGTGGAGGATTTCTACTTTATTATGATATTAGTCCTAATACAGTTTATCCTATAAAGTGGTAAGAGGAAAGCTTATGTGACTTTGATTCAATGAAATGTAGGCTCCTTCTTTACTACTATCCACAGCATTTTTGATTTGGAATCAACCTCACTGAATCATAATTCATTTGTGCAAAAAGGAGCAATACTTTCCTCAGTTTGTTGGGAGACTTAAATTAACTACTCTTTATAAAGGGCCCACACTTAATTCCTAGCACATAATATTCCCTTTCCTAAATAGCTCTTAATGATACTTGTATTGATTGTACAAATGTAAAATAAGGGACATATTCTTCTTAACATCTACTTGTGCTATTTTCTACTAAGAAAATTAATATATATATATATTTATTTCAAATTGTTATCTTCTAGATAAAAATAGACTAACCTGAGTTTGTTTAACTTAGGCTTCCTTCAGTTTCTGTTGTGAAAAAAGTGTTAGAAACATTTGGGAATCATAACCCATCAGGTCTGCTGAATCTGTTAGATTATTAGCTTGGTTAGAAATATCAATAGGCCCATGGGCTCAGTGATTACACCTTTGAGGTTGATATGTTGTTCCTTGCACCTTTGTTGTAATTGACATAAAATATGCCTCTGATATCACTTTGTTCCCTAAAGTCATATCATGACCACATCAACATTTGGTGATTTATGCAAGTTGGGAACTCATCCAGAATGGAGTAAATTAAAATGTTTGTGACTGATGGGTAAGGATCAGCTACTATTTGTATATGGGCTGCTTTAGATGTAGCTGATTTTGAAAAAAAGGATCTGGAGCTGACCATGTGACTTTGGAAAAATTACTTAAACTCACTATGCTGGAGTATTGTCATTTGTAAAATAATGATAATGATAACACTACTTCATGGTGTTATGATATATATAATGTGAGGCATTTGTAGATTTTGTAGATTTAGATTTTCTAACAGGTGTGGTGAAAGCTCTTTTTCTTAAAAGGGATATAAAGAAAGGTAACAAAATTTTAAGGATGGCTCCAATTGTCCACTCATTTGGGATATTTTTAATAATCATCTATTTATGTCACATATTCTTCTGTGCACTGTAAATGCATAAATTCAACAATGAATGAGACTTTACATTCCATTGGGAAAAGCAGATATTTTTAAAAGTTAACAAATGTGTAAATGAGATAATTTCAGGTAGTGGTAATTGCTATGAAGAAAAGAAACATGGCGACAGAGTATAAGGTGATTGGGAAATAAAGGATAGCTAGGTGAGCTAGCATGGCAGGAAAGATATTTTTGAAAAGACAACCCTTGAATTTCTGGTAGACAAGCATTTCAGGAAGAAGAACCAAGACCAAGAGCCTGGAGGGGAGAATGAGCTTGGTCTGTTGAAGAAAAAGGGGTCAGAGTGGCTAGAAGAAACAAGTCATGTGGAGAGTTGAATGAAGTGAGATAAAAAGAGATTGAGATTGAGATAGAGATGGACAGGTAAAAGGAGAGAGAAAGGTAGGAGAAGGGTGGAGGGGAGAGGGAGGGAGAGAGATTAAGCATTTCAAGAAGTAGGATGAGAATGAACACACATCAGTTCCATTTAATGTAGTGGTTTAAAACAGCAACAATTTATTATTTCTCACAATTATCTGAGTTTTGTCAGACTCTATGTTCATGATCCCGTGGAGTATATTAGGTTTGAATGCAAGTAAAGCTTTCATCTGCAAGGAGACTAGTCAAATTTCTTCATATGATACCTGGCAGTGTTCCAATAAAGCAATCCCAATATATAAGCTTCTGCTTACATCTGTTTGTTGATATCTCATTGGCCAAAGCAAGTCACATAGATGTTCAAAAGGGAACGGACATCAAGAGGGACTGACTACACATGGAAAAAGAAAATGCAATCTATACCATAGTTGCCTCTCTTGGCCTTGGATATCCTAATATGGACTCTAGCTTCCCAAGATGCTGCTGTTGCAAGGTCATTTCTTGCTAAGCCGCTGCCTTTTTAAACTCAGGATGATGTCACTGTTTCAGAAAAATTTACACTATATAATCTATGTTCTCCCATTTTGGGGAATGATTATAAATATTAGACTCTCCTGGCTCATGAATGAAATGTACCATTAGTGAGACTGTATCTTCAGGAAGTCAGGGATGAGGGAGTCAAAAGAAGAGCAACTTCAATGACCTGGTATCCTTGAACAATAATCCTGCCTCTCGTTTGCCATTTTCTGGAAAACCCATTACCTCACACTTATTTCCATACAATTATAGAATATATGTAGACAAAGCTAAAGTTCATATTGTTGCTGTTTGGATAAATTTCCCATGATTAATATGAATAGTAATCTGAAAAACAATAAACAGTATCCAAAGTTTAATCCTGTTTCTTTACTCCTCTATCTTTACTCTTACATCTTGCCCTGAATTGCCTCCTAGTCATCCAAATACTTAATATTGGTAAATATTGACATCCTATGTTAGCAAACTCCATGGATTCATGGCCATCAAGGGTAAGTTCTTGCTTCCTGGTTCTGTGGAAGAAATATAGTTAGGACAGGTTTAGGTGGTTTAAAAGGTTTAAGACTGCTTCTCTGTTAGCCAAGCATCTTAGCCATCAGTTTTTCAATTTCTTCATTTTTCTACCTGTCCTAACAGCTCTATTGGGCTACAAATGCTTAGCACATAATAAACACTCAAAATACGTTGTATGAATAAATTAATGAATAAGCTTTGCTTCTCCCCATGTTGTTTTCCCACTCAAGAGCCAACAGTGGCTTCCTACTACCTACTGACACCTTCTATGACTTTAGAATTACTCTAGGATATAAAACCCCCTCTCTCTCTCTGTCTGTCTGTCTGTCTGTCTGTGTGTGTGTGTGTGTGTGTGTCTGTTTGTCTCTCTAGATATCTATATATATACATATATATATATATTTTTTTTTTTTTTTCCTTACCAGTCTCTCAATATTTAGTCCCTCTACTAGTCTGTTTGGTCTCTTCTCTGTCCTTTATAGATTAAATTCTCAATCTACACTCACAATTTTATACATGCAGTTCACACCAACTGAATTAGTCTCCTTTCTTCCTCTATTAATCCTTATATGGATAAAAGCAATTGCTAACCTTTCTTGAGTGTTTACCAGTTGCCAGACGTTATGCTAAGAGCTTTTTATGTCTCAGTACTTTTAATCCTTAAAATAATTTTATGAGGGAGGTACTTTATTTTCTCTGCTTTATTGAGACAAAAAGAGGTTAGATAACTAGTCCAAGATCACCAAGCAGGTATGCAGCAGAGCCAGTGTGACTCTAAGCAGGAGTATCTCAAAGCCCTTTGTTTTTCCCCACTTGTGCTACCAGCTTTCAAAATTCAACCCAAAGCCCAACTGCTTTTTTAGTTTTAGCCCAAATTAATGTATCCACTTTTTCATCTTCCTTCCCAGTGCCATAGGGTTCAAAGCCTGAAAATAATCACCTACTTTCTGTGCTATTACAATACTATAAGAGTTCAGTTTTAATTCCCAAAACATGTATCATGAGCAAAAATAAAAGTCTGGGAGAATCACGTCAATTTTTTGTGAAGGTTAAGAAGACAGAGAGAAAGTGAGAGAGAGAGTTACAGAGAAGACAGAAAGAGAAACGCTGTAGTGTTTGAATATAATGTACCTATTGATTCTCAGCCCTACTAGTCAAGAATAGTTATGCCAAGAAGGTAATATAAGGGTAGCAAGAGTCATTTTGTCATTGGGTCCTGGTTTAGATGATTTTCTCATAGAATTCCCATTGTATTGTGGCACATTATTCTAACATTCATTAGTATGCTTCCCTGTCAATGCTCTGCAGTGAACTATAAAATCAAAATGTTGTGTAAATTCTTTGTTTCCTTCTCCTCCCTTTTTGCATCACCTGGTTGACTGACCTTGAGATTTATGACATCTGTTTACATGAACTTTTTACCATACAGGTTTTCCTTGGGTTAGCCTCTTGTTTGCTTTTGTATGCTTTTCTGGAACTGTTCCCCAGCTTCCCTCTCCTTCTTCATGAGTCCTTCATTGCTAGAGGCTTGCTTTGAACACAGCTGTGACAGGTCCTCCAGCAGTGCTCAGGAACTCTGCTAGAGGAGCAAGATCAGCTTATGTAAGAACCTTATCTTGCACAGATATTTTAAATGAGTTTAGACAGACAACATTTGTTATATTCTAAACATTATTATTACTTCAGAATTGGTCTCCTAAACTATACTGGAATTCCCTTTAGAAAAGGAAAAACACTTCATTTATTTCCCTGCAACCCTCCATACCAAGTATATAATAGATATTTAATAAATATGCCACAGTATGAAAAAAATGTAGACTAAAAATTATATAGCTTTGTTAGTGCAAGAACAATTTTTCCATTATGCCCAAAAAGAATTAGAAAAATAATAAGCTACCTTTTCTAAACCCTTGCTGCGATTGAATTCCTTGAGTTTCTGGAAGTATTAGAACCTAACAAAGCCAATTTTCCTCATTAAACAAATAAATGTTTTATGGTTAGCCTAGAATTACTACCATGAACTAAAGAAATTTTTAAAAACAATTAAAATATACATTAAAATAATTTATGAAATACCAATTGAGGTCAATATGCAGTGAACAAAAACAACTTTTAGCTCAAGAATGAGTCTCATCTCCTTAAAATCTTCCCAACTGAAAGCAGTAAGACATAATGAAGAGAATGAGTTTTCTGAGTAGAAGTTTTTTTAAATCCTGCCTCCTTCCCCTACTAACTTTATAAATGTGAGAGAGTAATAGGACATCCCTGTGTCCTTGTTTCTGCATAAGAAATTCAGAGAGAATATCATTCTGACAGGCTGTTGCAAAGATCAAATCAGATAATTAAAATATGTAAAGCATTTACTACAATCCCTGGCAAATAATAATGAAGCAGTTTAGTATTGAGAAAGAGGGAAAACATCTGGGACCTGGCAGAGAACATGGGTGTGAAACCCCACCCAGAAAACCCCTGCTACAAAGAACAAAGCCGGAAATACCCCGCTGAGACCCTGGTTACAAGGTCCCATTTGGAACTCTGCAGGGTCAAAGGGAAGCCCTAGTAACTCCAAGAAAAAGGCCTCACCATTGGCCCCCTGGGGCAACCAATCAGAACAGCAAACAGCTGGGGCCCCTCCCTAACATTAGGAAAGGGGGGGAAGAGATCTTAAAAGGCCTAACCTAGGGCCCCACATGTGCATCCTTCACCCTGTAGCATGCCCAAAACCTGTGTCTCAGTTTGGGTATTTATCTCATTTCTAATTTTCTTTTTTCTTAATAAACTCTTTACTCCCTTGCCTACACTATGTTGTGTCCTTAAATTATTTTACGTGACATAGACAAGAACCTAGAAGCCCAGAACCCAGGGCATTCTGCTGACAATAAGGACCTATTAATTGATATTTATTATTAGAACTAATATCGTTTTATCTCAGGAAATTTAAAATAACCTAGCCTTCAGTAATTCCAGTAACTGAAGGCTGACTTCTGAGCTCAATACACTTTATTTTGGTTCTTTCTTAACCTAGTCCTTTTCTATATGAACTGATCTAGGCCTACTAGCTGATCCTGCTATTGATAGTTAGGGTCTGTTCAACACGCATTTGCTGGAAGGAAATAGTCATTCAGCTTTTATTTGTCTCTCTATATAATATAGAACATTTAATACTTCCTCCTCCCCAAAATGACTTTTTGGTTTGCCTTTTTTTTTTTTGAAGCTGCATAGAGGTTTTCTAAAAATCCTCTCCTATGATGACTAGTTCTGATCTTGCCTTAATCAATTTTGAGCTTTTTTTTCTTTGCAAACTTTTTTTTCCTTCTCCATAAGCATTGTCACATAAAAGTCTCCCTTTTGACAAGAACAGACACCCTTACATAGTTAGGCAGTGATCCCCTCCCACACCAAATTCTCTGTGAAGATTGTGCAGGTGTTCACCACCTTTCTACAAAATCAATGTTGTGGAAGTCATTTTAGAAGCAGGTGAAGAAATGTAGACATTATTCTTGTTTTCAAGATGCTCACAATCTAGGTGAGATGACAATTGGCAGAGAAAAGGCAATCCACTCTGACCACAGACCTGAAATCATTCTGTGCTGCAGAGTGATAATGCTCCCTGATGCTCTTCTCTGTCCTAGTTTGGGAGGGCAAGTCTTTCTGCATCTCCAAGTGAGGACTGTGGGTTTAAAAAGTCTTTTGAAAAGTAACATGTTACATTTATATAAATATATCCATGTGTCTGTTCAGCAAATATTTAAATGTTGAGCTTATCAAGACTGATTTTTTTAAAAATAACTTGCTTTCAACTTCTCACTCCTTTTGGAGAAAAGTCAAGCCTTCTACAGAATCTGACAACAATTTAGCACTCAACATTGATGTCACCTCTTCTAGGAAGGTTTTCCTGACTGCCCCTCCCACGCCAAAGTCTGGGTGGAGGCTTGTGCCCATAAGTTGTCGTGGCACCTAATTTTCCCCAACATAGCACTAATGGCACTCCTTGGTAGGTGCTCCTTACATATCCTCTACTTCACCAGACTTTAACTTCCTTAAGGGAATCTTTTTTTCTTATTCATCATTGTATTCCGTGTCTAACCAAGGGTACAAGATGGAGTAAACCTCCACAGGTGCTTGTTAAATCACAATTGTGATGCCTTTATTTTCCAGAAAGTAGATTTTTTCCTTTCTTTCAAATCATAGATAACAGTTAAAGCCAGTGTTCATTTGACCACATATCAGTCAGGAAGTTCAAAAAGATGGAATCTGAATACACAAACCATATTTATGTCTTTGAATTTTGTGTTCCTTTACCATCCTAAATAAAGCATTGATTTTAGGCTGTGTTTTATTTTCTCAGGTTTTACTCCCAAATTTGTGCCTTGCACTCTATGATAATTTGAAGTCTCTCTTGTCCCTATGTGTTTGAAAGAAATGTTACTTCTTTCATTTTCTAAACCATAGCTGAGTTTTTTAAACTTTACTCGATTTCTCTCTATTTATTTGTTTATCGGACCTTGTCAATGATTCAACATGAAAAGCACACCCATTTTGTGTGTAGCTGTAGCTGAGGAATCCTTGTACAACTCTCATATTAAACTGGCAATTTAATCGACATTTTATTATACGCTTACCTTTATTTCAATTTTGATGATCTCACGTGTCTTAAATGAGAAAGAATGAAAATATCAGGCCATTTTCTAATAATCCCTATCTGCTTTAAAGTTTACAGATGTTGATGTCCAAAAGGCATGGAAAAAAATCACTTCACACAGACATTTTTATCCCTGATGTAAAAACTCCATCCAAAGATGCTAAAGACACAAGCTTTTTGGGACAAAAAGGAAAATTGACTTGTCTTCTCTGGTTTTTGGCTGTGACTTTAGCCGTTGCTTTGTTTTATTGTAATTGGATACATTGGCATGAAAGTTGAAGTTGGTTCCAAGAAGTATATGCTAGGCTTTTTATTGGCATATCAAACAGGGACTCATTCAGGCCATACATTAGCAAGCAGCCAAGTAATTAATAATAACACACGTGGAAGAAAATCAATGTTTTGGTTGAGAAAGAGAATGAGAAGTCAGACAAAGGCCCGGGATTCGTGTCCTTGCCCTCAGCAGCAGCAAAAATAATGTTATGAATAGCATTTAACTTGAATTTGCAGCAAACTGCTGCTTTTATCATAAACAATTGCCAGATGGTATACATTATCTTTCTTTTTTCTCCTTTCACAAAAGCAGCATTAATTGCAGAGCAGCCCAGGGCTCCACTCAGCTCATCAGTGTGATAACACTTCATGACCCTGATTAGCCGTCAGTCTACTCAATTAAAAAGATCATTTAGACATTCACCCAATCATTTGCCTATCGAGCCACCTGGGCCTCAACCAGGGGCTCCATTTTTAACATTCTCCTGCCCTCTCTCATCTTGCCTAGCTTTTTTACATATCTCCAAAAGACGTAATTGAATTAAATAAAGCGTCTCAGGGGCAGCTGCAACATCTGCTGTTTGTGGTATGTCAAGCCTTCAGCATTAAAAACAGTTACATATGCTCCAAATTAGCAGGTCGCAGAGATGAAACAGTCGATGATAGTGTTTTTGTGCCAGCGTGAGAAGCAGCTCACAGCTGTGTGCAATTTACAATTAAAGGCTTTATCAGAGCTCAATTGTACTAGTGAATCAAGTGGTGAGAGGTCAGTTAGTGAATTAGACCAATTAGAGCTTGTACAGTTAAATTATCTGTCTTATTACCTACTGATAAACAGCCTTGTCATATCTTTACTGGAATGATGAAGCTGAATGAGTTTTATGAAGTGATAATACACTTTGGCTACAGTGTAGCTTAGTGGTTTGTGAATTCAAAATCTATAGCAACAAAACAGCTTTAATAACCTTCTAAGATAGCTATATAGATGGACACTTGGAATTGGTTAAATCACTTCAGATTAAGTTTGTTATATCTTCTTGTGAATTCTTCTTCCAAGTACAAGAATTTGTAAAAAGTAAAAAAAATTTGCAGCACAATATAGATTCCCAAATTTTCTTTTTATTTGATATCAATATTTTATTTTGAGAATTAACTCAATGAAAATAAAAGAGAGCAAGAAACAGATCTGGAAAATTTAATGAGAAAGCATTTCAAAGAAATTCATGATGAGCGATAGTTTCATAATTGTAATAATTTATTTCTTTTAGAAATACAAATTCATAAATCATTCTCAAAATCAGAAAAAATTTATACATAACTTAGAAGTTGCAAATCCTTTATTTAGGACAAGCCACACCCATCTTTCTGCTTTTGTACATATAATGTAAGGATGGGAATCAATGAATAAAAATTGTATTTCAATGTTCCATGATAAAGTCACTAGTGAATAATTTTTATTATAACTTTCAATTGAATGAATCCTCCACTTATATCTATTGAGACAGTCTTATGATTAGCAAATAACTGGCAGTTTTCATTAATGTAGGTATCATTGACTAGGCAGATGACTGATATCCATCGGATTAAACAAGCAGAAACATTCTAGAGTGGATGGTTCAATGGTCAGAAATTAGTCTAGAGGATACATCATGAATGGCACCTATTTAGAAGTCTCTTAGCATACCTTTTCCTAGAGCAAGAAGTCAAACTTTTAATATAGGAAAAAATTATGAAAGGTTTTGAACAGTACTTTTTAATTCATTCATTCTTTCCTTAATGATAATTTTTAAAATGCTTTGATTTATTTCCTCAATTTAACTTTAGTTTTTAAATGTATAGAAATATTTCTATTTCTCAAAATATAGTACAATACTTTTGCCTTGTAACAGGTTTCAGTTTGGGAACAAAATTTATGAAATAATATTCAAGATCATAGTGAAAATGAAAATATACCTAAACCAAAAAAAAAAAGTAGCATTTTTAGTGGAAAATATTCCAAAGTCATGTAATTGTTAAGAATCAATAATCTATATGTGAAATATATTTAGAGAGAAGCATGATAAATCCTTTCCTCTGAGAAGACACATATGATAATTTATCACAAACGAACCTATGAGTATATCATAATACTATTAAAATCATTGAAGAATTTATTAAATTTTATTTAAATAACTGTAAAATTTATCTGAAGAAAAATTTGCAAGAAGCATTAACTTAATTTTCAAAAACAGAAGTGAGAAGGGACATGTCCTAAAAGATGTAAAATATAGCTACAGGAATTAAAAGAGCATAACTTGGCCATAAGGATGTAGTCAGATGTAAAATAATTTTAAAATTTTATTATAGGAAAATGCAGTCTTTCAATTTTGGGAAAATATAGTGTATTTAATGATATTGGAACATGATTGTCTCTTTTTAAAATAAAGTTAGAATTAAATTCATGCCAAAAATATTTTAGGTGGATAAAGATTTAAATATTAGAATAGAAAATATGAACTCACTAGAAGAAAACATAGAGGGCCTAAATATCTTGGGATGGGTTAGAGAGTGCTTTTCCAAGTATGACAATAAAGGTGGAAATGCTGTAAGAAAGCAGAAGCAAATCTGGCAATATAACAGCAAAAACATCTCATACGTCCACACTGAAAAAAAGTTGAATATGTATAAAGTCAAAGAGAATGGGAAATACACTTAAATACATACTGCAGGCAAATTTTCAATATTTTTAACTTATATACCTATGTATTACAAATCAAATAAATTTACTAATAGAAAAAAAGAAGCTAATGGACAGAAGAAATTAACTTAAAAACCCATAAAGCATAAGCATATAAAAATATCCTCACTAATAATTATAGAAATGCAAATGAGGCCAAAATTAGATACTATTTTTTAACTTATTTTGTCAAGGATTTTTTTAATGATAGGACTCAGCAAGGGCTGAAAAATAGGAAACTCTCCTACATTCCTGGATGGATGAATGTAAATCTCTAATTCAGCAAGGTTTACCAAAAGGTTTGATTTTTTGATAATTTATGAATCAGCCTTCCCTTTTGGTAATTTTTCCTAAGTAAATCATTTTAATTGAGTGGCAACAACATAGTACAATGTTGCAGAGTTGAACTCTGAAAATACCTTGGACTCCCACAAATTAGAGATTATATTTAGCAGTTAGGCATTGTGGCAGTTTGGTATTACTTATGAATTCCAAAAAGAGATATTGACTACGTTTGTAAACTGGTCTGTTCCTCTGGGTGTGATACCATTTGATTGTATTAAATTCAAAGGTTTATGTTTACTTGATTATGTTAAGCTTAGGGCTTTGATTCTACCATGTCATTAGGGCATTCAGGGTTGAGTCCGTGCCCCCTTGGTGGGCTATATAAATAGACACTCACTCAAGGAGAACACAGAAGTAGATACACAGAGAAGATATACAAAGGAAGAGATACATCTCCATAGACACGGCAAAGGCACCAGGAAGAGAGAGGAGCAGTTCGCCTGATAGTTTGCAGCTGAAGAGACAGGAGCCCGGAGCAGCTGAGCAGGCCTGGAAAGAAAAGGAGCACTCCAGCCTACAGGTGAGATCATAAGAAGCTGCCATGGAGCCTTAAGAGGAAAGAGGAAGGCTGCACCCTTGTAGATGTCACCCGCCATTTTGTTTCAACACGTGGCAACAGACTTTGGTGAAAGTAACCTTGAGGTGAATATATTAGGGCCTTGTAACTGTAAGCTTTTACCCCAAATAATTACCCTTTATAATAGCCAACAGATTTCTGGTACTTTGCATCAGCACCCCTTTTGGCTGACTAATACAAGTGTGTATGTGTTTCTAAGTATAAACTAAATGTCCATGCATAAAATGTGAAGTGTTAGAAAGATATTTAAAATATGGAAAATATTCTTGATAGAGTGCATGTTTTAAAAGCAAGTATGGTGGTAAAAATGTTAAAATATATAGATATTTAAATAGAAGATAGCCTAGAAGGATATATCTAACTTTTACCAGTATAGCAAACTTTGTGGGACAGTATGTGATTGATATTTTACTCTTTATTTTCTATTCTTATTTTCTAAATATTCCTAAGTAAAAATTTGTTTCCTGGGTAATAATAAAAATGGTTATGGCAAATTGATTTAAGCAATTTGGTTTCCTAAGAAAAAGTAAATCTAGTCATAAAAATTCAGACCTTATCTCATGGGAAACAATAAGTTATAATTTAATACAATAATATTTCAAAGTAAATAGTTTAATAGTGATACTCATTTTTACAAATTATGCATCTTTTTCTTTTGAAAAGATCAAAATATTATTGGTGTTTACAAATTCTGAGTCTTTTAACATTTTACAAATTACTGAAATTCTTTACTCTGTAAATGTTTTATTTATTGGAATAATTTCTGATTCTGTTTTAGACTTTTTGTGACTATGCTTGGCTCACTAGGTGTTATTTCCTATCTATTAAATATAAAATACTTATCATAACAAATTTTAATTAAAAAGAATATATAGTTTTGCAGAAGGGAAATTAACTCATATTTAGGACTATAACATGAAACTAATACCCCTTGTTTATTATCAAACTAATTGGGATATCTACATTCAAATTTACAAGGGAACAACACATAAGTTGTCATTTCCATTAGTCCAGACCCAAAGATTAAGTGCTTTAGAGAAATCAGTAAATTGAGATATGAACAAGAATGCTATCCTCTAATTTTTGAGCTATTTAAGACAACAACAACTAATGCCTTATTACTTAAATGATGAGATTAAGCTCACTGCTACCACATATTTAAGTTGGAAAAATATTGTGTAAGTTGAGAGAGGCTTAAATCTAAACCAAGAGCTTCGTCAAGGTCAATACCACACTCAATAGGACACCACAAGAAGAATTTCTAGTCATTAGCGCAGAGGAGCAGTTAGTGAGAAAGAGGCAGTGAATCAAGAAGAAACCATGGGGAACTGCAACGTTAAAAGAACATTAATTACATGTCATCCCCCACCCTTCAACCCCCTCTTACATTTTTTAACATGCATTTTTTAAAGCAAAAAGTAGTTTTGTGCTGTCTTAATACTATAAGTTAACCTATTTGTGTTGCTTATTTTTACTTATTTTTCTATCTGCAGTTTTTTAGTTAAATTTTATCCCTCTAATAGTTTATGCCTGTTCTGTATTTTTCCCTTCTTAGTAGCCTTTTTCTCTGCTTCAAATTCTCAAATCAAAATGTAATTAAGAATATCATTTTCAATCATCTTACCAATATATTTCAGGAGCTGATGATTAGATAAAATCACTTTAATATTTCTTAATGCATTTCATAAT
Organism: Cabassous unicinctus; assembly: GCA_029593785.1. Classification (NCBI taxonomy): domain Eukaryota; kingdom Metazoa; phylum Chordata; class Mammalia; order Cingulata; family Chlamyphoridae; genus Cabassous; species Cabassous unicinctus. The sequence goes on along the minus strand of JAQZBX010025939.1, from coordinate 13,828 downwards.
TTGCTTCACATTTCACAGAAAACTGGTAGGATTTGCCATGTTCCTATTAACATCACCTCTTGTCTGCAAGAGTGTTCAAGTCATACAACATTCCCTGTTGTCCACCACCTTTCTCTCAGTTTAAGGTAGCCTGTGAAAACACTTTTATTAATCAAATTAAATAAGAGGTAATGAAGGGGCTTGCACCCAATCATTTTGACTCGGATACAACCTGTTAAATAGCCTCTAAATCTGTGCCTCAGTCCTTGTATAAGATTTTATTGTTCTCAAAATGTAGTCCCTATCTTTTAACCAAATTCTAATAACTAGTTTCACACCTGATTAACTAAGCTTGAATCATCTTTTAAATGACCTATAGATATAGAGCAAATTTTTTTAAAGCACTAACCAATCAGAACAGAGGCCAGTTGTAAGAATCCGAGAGGCTAACACTGTTTACAAGGTAAATATCAGTACTCTTTATAAGTGAACTATGTTTCTTTCTTTCCAAACAAATATTTTCCAGCCTCTAAAATTCCAAAAATCATATGGAATTCAAATACTATAATATGAAATAAAAGTTGAACTTTTCATTAGATATTGCAAATATCTAATGAAAAGTGAAGTTTTCCTCGTTATTATATTCTCCTCATCACTATATGCTTTTGAATTGGACTATCATGATTTTCTCACATTTCTTCTTTATGCATCCACACACTACCCTATCCTTCAATTTTTCGTTCTTCATCTCTTTTAATTACTATTATTTTCCGAGCTTTGGATATTCACTACCAGACTATGTTTATTCTGGTCATCACAGTGCTCTACCCACTCACACCTCAATTTCTCCTTCTGGAAGGGGAGCCGAAGAATTAACACGTTCAGACTATTGAAGAAGTCTGTCTCTCACATGTGGACAAGGAGCATCAGCCTAAGTTTTGAGCACTAGGCCAAAAGTGGAATGGGAAGTCCAGTCAAGAAAATAGGGAAGTCAAAATAGAAGTTAAAATCTTAATAGTCCAAAAGAAACTAAAAGCTAGTGTACAGAGTCAGGCATTTGAATGAGAACAGAAAGGAGCCAGGGGTGGCCAGTGAGTCTGTCCAGGGCAGTTTCTTGGAACCATCAATGCTGTCCATGGCCATCTTCAGGGTCCAGGTATAGTGTAGTCTAAAAGTATTTCTTCTGAGTTTAGAAAGGCAGAGCTAGCTCGTGCACCCTTCCCAATAGTTCTATGGGGAACTCAGAGCACAGGACACATTTACAATACTGTCATTATCATGTTTGAATGTCCCAGGCACATCGGACATATAACCTGCTTCTGGGTGCTCATTCTGTTGTTAGAAAGAGAAAGGCATTATACATCAGGTCTAGGCTATAAACATAACAATGTAAACATGATGTATAGAACTAGGACTGTATATAAGAAAATGAGAGACAGGCACTTCATTTGAGAGAAAAATCTGAAAATGTGACTTGGGTTCAGGATAATCTAAGTCCATTTGAATGTATTTTATGGAATGTACTGTTTCAGTGTTCTGAATGCCAGTTCATACTACTTACTGTCTGGTTCTATGAAAATTCATGTCCTTAATCAGTAGAGGAAATGTACTACAAAAAGCAAAAAAAAAAAAAAAAAAAAAAAAAAAAAGGCAAATTTGAAGTACAGCTGAAAATGATAGCTCATTTTTTATTTAAAAAAAAATGGTGTTAAGTACATAAAAGGCTTTAGCTCATCATTCTCACAATAGTCCTATGAAGATGAGCTTATTATTATCTCCATTTCACAGATGAGGAAACTGAGTCTCTATAAGGTTAAGTGGTAGCTTGCCTAAGATTATATAGCAAGTGACAGAGCTGCTTTCATATTAGTATTAACACAATCTTCCAAGAAAAAGAAATATGCTCTTACACTACATATTACACAGCACTTAGGATAAGCGGTTTCCGCACTCCCCACCTCAGACTGTCTGAAATTGGTTTCTTAGAAAAGTCTTATATATCTCTTCTAAGATGACTGAATTCCTCCAAAATATGTATAAAGTACTATACAATTAGGTCAAACAAAATTGAAAAAAAATCAGTGAACTTTGTTGATTTTCAACTTTTTACATACAAATGAAGAAATATCGAATCCATATAAAGGTCCCATAAGAGTCACTCTGTGAGGCATGGGAGAGGGGAACAGGCATACAACACAGAAAAAACAAAGCCTTCACCGAGGTCACAGACATTGTTGCCATATAGGAAAAAAATTCTGAAGTTTGTGCTTAGAAACAACTGTATACTCTCTGAGCTCCGACTAAAATGTATATATCTACATGGAAATTTTATTTTCCTTGTACATAATGAAATGTATTTTTTAAATGGAGATAGTTCTCAGTTCAATAAACAAAGCAGGAGCTGTGTTTCAGGAGTCCTCCCACATAGGTGATTTGGGGGATGATACATATATACTACCTTTGCTCCTTATGGATAAAGAATGGACACAAGTGTTTGCAAAACACACCAACCAATAGTTTTATTCAAAAGAAAGTTTTAAAAAAGGAAATAAATATCTAGTTATAAATATTTGAGTTTGCCTCCAACATCTTTTTTCCTCCTTTAAGAATATTGGGAAAAGGACACTGTATTGGAAAGATATGATTCGATTAAACACAATATAATAACCTGTTCAAAAAGCAAACCAGTGTAAATACAAAGATTCTTTTGTGCTTATTGTCCCATTTATTATAAATTTGTTAATGTCATTACTGTTCTGAGCTATTTCATTAATTTAACTTTATAAATAAATTATTTGAACTTAGATTACATATATTTTTATCATTAGTTTTGCCTCCAAACTCTTGGCTGCCTTAGATAAATTCATTTGCTTCTTGGGAGATGCAAGATGAAGGATTCATATTGCACATAAAAAATTAATTCTTGGTCCATTATTATTTTCAGACTTTGTTAATAATATATTAGGTGGGCTTGCTGCCTAGATATGGATGTATAGATGGGCACACTTTAGGTTAAGCTGGTCAGATGTGATTCTGAGATCACTGTTATTCCAAACCAGATCTAATGCTTATTGGTTTAATGTTTTAAGAAATATGACTCAGTTCATAAAAGAGGTTTATTCAAAGTGTACTTATCAAAAATGTTGTTTTAGTAGAGACTATATTAATGATATTGATCAAGCCATCTTCCCCTGGTGTACAAATGATTAATTCACTATTAAATCTTATGATATGAGTAAGCCACAGGGCAACTTTTTAAAAACTACCATTGCCTTCCCCAAAGTACAAGTACAACTGCACAAAAAGGACATTAAAGTTTCATATGCCTTTTTCCTAATATTATGTCTTTTTCACAGTATACAAAATAAATATATTTTTTAAGATTTAAGAAGCCATACCTAGAAAATTATATCCAAAGGGAAAGCTAGCATATCTACCAAATATAAAATTACTGCCAACTGTATGTCTTTTTTATCCTAAGGTACTATAAATCTTTATCCTAAGGAATAAATACAGATATTAAAAAAAGGAAAAATCTAAGTTCTTTAATAATAAATTCTCAATACCCTTAACTTTTATTTTAAATCACATATAAAAAGGTATTTTACTTTTTCCACTGAGTTTTTTAAGTAATTTGATCAATCTAAAACATATGATATTAAAATTATATTTTCAAGTTTAAATGCTTCCAGTAATCACTTTTCAGAATTTTAAAATGTAATCATTATAAGAAAAATATAAAATCATTTATGAAAATAATACTCTCTCATCTCCATATTTAAGCTGCTGAAGGTTGTGGGGAAAAAATTTATACATCTGTTAATATTAGTACATCTGTCTATTTAGGATCACCATGGGCCCTCAATCTGATCACAACATCAAGCCTTCTATGTTCCCTACTGAACATCTCTTCTTTTTTCAAACATTGGGTCTATTTCAAACATATGTTACTCTCCTAAAATGTCCAAGCCTGCTGGAACTACACTTATCTCCTCACAATTCCTTCAATAAATTATTCTCTCTCACCTTCAGGAATTTACCTGTGGCTTATTTCTCCTATTTATCCATCAACTTCACCCTAATTTCCTTTAGAAAGTCTGTGTCACTCATTATTCAGTATCTGCTTCCTGAGTACCTATACTATGCTAAGTATTGTTTTAGGTGCTGGTTGCACAATTATGATTAAATTATACACAGTCTCTGCTTTCAGGGAGTTGTATCACTTAGTTAGGAATATAGCAGTGTTCCCATTTACCAGTCCTGGAGTTTTCTGCAAGTACTACCCCTCAAAACCCAAACTGACTGTTTGTGGACTTCAATCGTGGAAACTCAACTTGTGAGTAACCAACAGAACACTCAGGCAGTCTTGCCCCTTGAAACTTGGTCCCACCCAGCTGTCTCCTGTTTTACAAACCAGGACTGGCTGATCTTCTAATAATATTAGAATATTATTGTTCTAATATTAAAAACCTCTACTTCCCTGTAATTATGTTTATGACAACAACGGTCTGGGCTATAGTGGCATAGGTGGATAGGAACCAGATTTCTAAAGTGGAGGCTTTTTAGTAATGCTGACTCTCCCTTTTATCACAACGCCCCTAAATGGCCTTTGTGGTTTGACCCCAGATTACCAGTGAGGGCCTCTTCCACTAAACTTCCACTAAACTTCCACTAAACTCTGCCTAGAATGTTACACTCCAGCAACATGAAAGCTTCTACTCCCCAGCATTACATGTTTCACACATCAGGACTCCCAATCAAGTATTCCCACACCTGGAATGCACTTTTCCTTTTTTGTTGACCTACACCTCAAAGCCATTGTTTTGTTGAGGCATACTGAGTTTAATGCAAGCCTTGTATGTTTTCCCCTGTGAGCACTCTTCTAGATATCTTTCCTGAGTCCTCCCTTATAGGTCAATTTGTCCATTTGTGTCAGTACTTACTGCATTGTGTTTAGATGTTCCCTTTTGAAAGAGCTTTCCCAGGCAAGGACATTGCATTATTTATCTCTGTGTCCTCAATACCTAGAATAGTGGGTGCTTAATACATGTTTGGTGAACTGAAATTAGCATACATAACTGAATCCAGCCTCACTGACCTTGGGCCCCATAATAATGGGGTCTGCTTCTCCTGTCTATACATTATATAAATATTTCTGTATATAAATAATTCTGGGCAATATCTTGGAGAGTTTATCCTTTACAATGTGTGCTTGACTGACAGAATTTGAAATTAATCCCTTTATCAGATAAAGTTACTTGTTATAATCCAAAAATAAGAATCTACTTCCAAGCATGACTATAGGCATTCCAAATGTGAGTAAACCATTATCTTTTATTTTTTGTCTCTCTACCCCCACCCTGAGACCAATAGACAATGGAGTAGTCAAGACCAAAAACATGACCTTCTTAGCAAATTTGCAGAAATTCTTATTGTGGTCATACTGACCCTTTCTAGGAAGAGTGGTATCCTGGTGCATCAGTCAGCTTTCACCATATTCTCAGCTTTGAGTGGCCTAAATGTCAAGGTGTTCCAGGCTGCCTTTATTAGTAGGGTTGTCGACTGTTTTGCTGGTTTTCAAGGACACAGTTTTAAGGGAAACAGTGGGCCTCTCAATATCATTGTTTTACATGGAGATAGGAAACTTTAATTTGAGATTTTTGGCAAATCTAAGTGATATTTTATAAATTCAGGATTGAAATTACCAGTGAGTCTTTCTGTTGCCCTAGGCAGACAATAAATTTATTGAGAACTTTGTGACATTTTATTGCCAAGTGGAAGGTTAACTATTCCTTTGTTTGCCATTGATTAAATAACTTAGCTGTACATTTTTCTAGAAAATGAAACACAAACTATATGGAATTTAATTTATATCACTTTGTATACTTGCAGTTCAATGTTATTTTAAAAGTCTAATAGGTATGTTAAAATTCCAAGTTGATCCAATATATAACTTCAGAAATCAGTACTTCTATTTAGTTGTACATTCAAAAGCAACCTTTTTTGACTAAGGTTGCTCTAAGATATAAAGACACATCAGTGAATAAGTCCCTGTCTTTATGCAACTTACATTCTAGTGTGGCTTAGAGATTATATGCAAGTACATAAATAAAAAGAACTTTGAAAAAGTAGCAATTGCTATGAAGAGAATACCTGTTTTGGTGTATAAAGAGTTAACTGAAAAGCAAGGGAAACTGGAAGCTCCTTTGAGGCCTGTATTAGACAGCGAAAGGTGCTGATGCAAAGTACCAGAAGTCTGTTGGATTTTATAAAGAGTATTTATTTGGGGTAGAAGCTTACAGTCACAAGGCCATAAGAGAGTAAGTTACTTCCCTCACCAAAGTCTGTTGCCAAGTGTTGGAGCAAGATGGCTGCCAGTCTCTGTGAGTGTTCAGTCTTCCTCTCCCACCTAAGGCTCCATGGTCCCAGCTTCTTCCAATCTCAGTTGTAGGCTGGAGGGTTCCTTTCCCTCCCTGGGCTCATTTCTTCCCAGGCTCAGCTACAGCTGTAGGCTATCAAGATCATCTCTCTTCCCAGGGCATCTGCAGTCTAATGAGCTGTCTCTCTTCCTCTGTGTTCTTCTTCTCTGTATTTACTTCTTGGGGCAACAGCATCAAAAACTAAAACTCTCTCCTCCACCATGTCCTTTTCTCTGTGTGAATCCATACCCACCAAGGGGGCAGGGACTCAACATCCTACTGACAGGGCCAAATCGAAGTGCTAATCATAATTTAATCAAGTAAAAGTGAAACCTCGGAATTTAAGACAATCTAATATGCCCAGAGGAACAGACCAGTTTACAAACACAATCCAATATCTATTTTTGGAATTCATAAACAATATCAAACTGCTACAAGGCCTTTGCCATTTGGGCAGAGTCACAAATGAATAATGAGTAGTAGTCAACAATTTAAATATCTGGAAAGAAAAAATCCAGGCAGAGAAAATGAACGAGTGGAAATCCCTGAGGAAGGAATGGGTTTGGTCTCTCCAAAGTACATCAAGAACTCTAGGGCTGCTACAGAGTACATGTGGAGGGACAGAATTAGAAAAGAGACCACAGGAACAGAGATCAGGGAGAAGGTTGTAAGCCATGGAAAGAAGTTTGAGATTTATTTAAGTAAAACAAGAAACCTTTGGAGAACTTTAAGCGGGGAAGACAGTTGATGTGGTTGGTGCTTTAAAAGGTAGTTGTGCAGTGGATGGGCATGACTGTCATGCAGTGATGCTATTGGGATGGGCAATGCTGGCCTGTGTGTGGGGGTAGGGTGGGGGGTGGGTTGGACTGTCTATGGAACTGGGGGGAGGGTCGGGGAAGGGAGCAAATGAATTCTGGGGATTTGCGGGTATGTGGTTGAAATTACAAAGTTGGGGATGTTCTTTTGGCAAATACGGCAGGGAGGGTTACTGGATTAAGGTGCTGGGTGTGGGGGACATGTGGGACAGGGCACACCTGGAGCAGGCCTCTAGGGAATGTGTGAGTGTTCATCCTATCATAATGTGTTGTATCAGTGGGTGGAGGTCCACGCAATGAGCAGGAAAGTGTTGGACTCCCATCCTGGGGAGTCCTGCTATTCTCAAATAGAGGGGCAGGAGTCTCTCGAGAGCATAGGGGAGGACAGGCCAGTATGTCAAACCCTCAATGTTGTTGCAAGTAACCATGATTCTTGTTCCTCAAGGAGTGAAGATTGATGGTTGCCATGGGTCCTGAGGGGAGGGGGAGGGAGGAATAGAATAGATGGAACATGGGGCATTTTGGAGGCATTGGAGTTGTTCTACATGATTTTGCAATGATGGATACAGGCCATGTTAAATTTTGTCAAAATTTATAAAAGTGTATGGTCCAAAATGTAAACCATAATGTAAATCATTGACCATGGTTAGTAGCAATGTTTCCATATTTATACATCTATTGTAACAAATGTACCATCCAATTGTAAAATGTTATTAATAGGGGAAAGGGGGAAAGGGAGAGGATTTTTGGGTATATGAGAATCCCCTATAGTCTGTATGTGACTTTTCTGTAACCTAAAGCTTCTTTGAAGACAAAATTGTCCTGCATGACATTCCAATGATGGATATAGACCATTGTATATTTTGTCATAACCGACAACATTGTGCGGGAGAGAGTTTAACTATAATGTAAACTATAATCCACACTTAGTGGCAATGCTTCAATACGTGTTCATCAATTGCAACAAATGTACCACACTAATGACAGATGTTGTTAATGTGGGAAAGTATGGGAGGGATAGTAAGTGGGGCATATGGGAATCCCCTACATTTTTTATGTAACATTTATGTAATCTAAGTATCTTTTTAAAAATTTAAAAAAATAAAAGGTAATTGACTACTCTGTGGAACATGGACATGAGTGAAAAGAGGGAGCCCAGTCAGGAGGGCAGTGCTGACAGGTGGTAAGAAATAGTAAGATTCCAATTATATATGTTGAAGAAAGAGCCCACTTGACTTCCCAAAGGAAGAAAATTAAGAGGGAAGGTGTATTAGTCAGCCAAAGGGGTGCTAATGTGAAATACCAAAAATGGGTTGGTCTTTATAAAGGGTATTTATTTGGGGTAGAAGTCCACAGTTACCAGGCCATAAAGCATAAGTTTCTTCCCTCACCAAAGTCCATTGTCACGTGTTGGAGCTAGACAGCTGCCGGCGTTTGCCAGGGTTCAGGCTTCTGGGGTTCCTCTCTTCCCGGGGCTGCGTTTCTCTCCGGGCTTAGCTCCTGGTTCCTCCACAAGGCCAGCTGTAGATGATCAGGCAAATGGCTTGCTTCTCTTCTCCTGGGGCCTTCTTTCCAACATCAAAACTGCTTCTCAAAAGACTGCTGCAACTCTGTTCTTTGCCTTGCCTTTCATATTCAATTCCCCACCCACCAGGGGGTGGGGCTCAACGCCCTACTGACTGACATGGCCCAGTCAACGCCCTAATCATAATTCAATCATGCCCAGATTAACAGATCAGATTACAGGCATGATCCAATTTTTGGAATTCATAATTACATCAAATTCCCCAACGGTTACAGAAGGATTACAATTAAGTTTGTGGCCTGAGTAATTGGCTCAATATATTATGCCATTGGTAATGATGGGAGAGGCTGAGGGAGGAAAAGTTTTGGGAAAGGTATAAGGCAAGTTGACAAGTTCTCTTTTGGACATGTTAAGTGTTTATAACCATTGTATTGAACATTCATACCAGCAGAAAGAAACCTCCTTATTCCATAACCACTTCCCACAAATATACTCCAAGTGTTTCTTCTTACATACTATTTGGATGAAAATTAGTGAAGATTTTGTGACTTTGCTGGTAATTGTCATATTGAAAAGTTAATCCTTTGATCATTTCATACACACACACACACACACACACACACTCCAGGATAATAATCAAAACTCTGAACTTCCTTCAAAAGTTTGATGTCTCACTCCTAAGTCAGCCCAGTAATTGGAGAATGAAGGTATGACTGCCTTCTCTTTTTCTAAAACTCACTCCTTTCCACCCTGGACTGGTTGTAGCTCCTAATATGTTGAAGATCATAGGGAAGCTATGATAATACCAGTCAACTATCTTAAATATAATCTTCTGGAGAGCCAACCAATAATCAACCTCCTCTTTCACTTCAACTCTTTTAAATTCCCTGTGAAAGTGAAATATTAAAAGAAAAAGACTGATTTTTGAATATTTGTTTTGTCATTACCATATGGTTGATCTAGCTTTTTGCTTTGCAATGGAGTGATAGTTGATACCTATCTTCTTGGGGGCTTGACAAAACTGAAACCCTAAGAGTCCTGTCTTAACATTCAATTATACCTAGTAGGCCTTCAAGTCTGATATATGAATCTGGTAGAGGGGAGAGATAAAGTGAGTTTCCACTCATCTGTAATGTCCCAAACTTTTCCCTCATGGCAGGCATTTCCAAATGCCCAGTGACTCTTCTTCTACAGGCCTCAACTACATAAGCACCTGGGAAACACCAAATTAAGTGTCAACAGGTATGGGTGCTACTCCAGTTTTGCCACTTCCTAATATGGCAACCATGGATAGTTTGATGTTTCTGATCTGGTTTCCTTTTGAGTACTTTGGGGCATTAAGTCTTGCCTTTCACAAAAGCTGTTCAGAACAAAAAAGATTAGGAGTGTTAAAGTACATTGTAACGATAAAGTGTTCTGAAATGTAAGCATACTAAGTTCTTTGGTTCCTTTCACTCAGAACAGAGGCTCACTACAGAAAGGAGTTCTGCTCTTTTCTACCCATAAATTTCATAGTTTTTGTTTTGTAAGACTCGTGGCTGACAAGTAGTTCTTTACACAGTTCTCAAATCACAATCTTCACTGTCACTTCCTTATAAGATCACTGTATAGCCATCAATAGTCATTAAAATTTTTCAAATGAAAGTTTACAGACAAGAAATTATTGCTTTCAATATGTTTGCATATCACATGTTTTATCTACTACAAATAAGAAAGGTGATTTTCTTTTTCCAAAAGTGACTTTCAGTTTGTTGTTGCTACTTGAAAGTTCCATGACTTGCTTACCTGATGATGTCCAATATGATTGACATCTTAGAAAATGGATACTTGCAAACTAATATATAATTGTATGCATCTTAAGAGATCTAGCTGGGTAGAATTTCCTACTAGAATTTATGGTTTCTCTGTTCACCTTATGTTAACATGCTCAGTTTTATCCATGAACCTCTTTGGAGGTTTGAACCAAGTTTTAAAACCATTGATCTATAGGATTTTAGATTGTGTCTCTTTTTCAATCTCTATCTCTCATTCTAAAATTAAGTTGGTGTTTGTGTATTTGGCCTTACCTCTTTATTTTTTTTTCTAGTCTTCTTAAGACTGGCCAGAAGTATCTTGACATTTCACTTCACTGTTATGTCAGAAAGCAGAATTTTCAACTGAGAGAAGGAGCTTACAGAGTAGTGCTAAAGAGTCTGCTTAAATGCAAGACTCCAAGAAACCAACCACTGAGTTGATACATTCAGATCTGTTTCAAAAGTTAATGAGTTATACCTTATAAACATCTCTATTGTTCTACTTAATTATTCATATTATTATTTTCAAAGGAGATAACATGTAAAACTATAAACTGATATCATGTAATGTATTAATTTAAAGAGTATTTTTTTCCCTCTCACTCAAAGACTTCATTCTCTTACAATCCTAAAGAATCTGTTTATTTGCCCACACTTAACACTAGTGAGACATGAATATATTGATTAAAATAGTTTATTTTCTTTTGTTAATTTTGATTCTACAATTGTGCTGGTACCTAGGAAAATCTTACTTCTAGTTTTTAGAAATATTTTCAAGTTCATAGAAAAACAGGAAACAAAAACAAAAAAACACTGTTGTCTTTATGAGCACTGCTTTAAATGGATGCATAGGTTGCATACTTTTGCTGTTTCATTTTTTATGTAATAGAAATGTCAATGAACATATTCATTTTCCTAAAAGTTTAAACAATAAAAATATACAAAGGCATAAGTTTTTCTTTTCCAATACCCCTGTACCCACTCAAGAGATAAACCACTATCAGTTACAATGTGTTCATACCCACAGGAATGGATTAAGTTTAAGACCTTGTCTTTAAGAGGTACATTCAGCTTCAAACCACCAAACATCCCATGTTCATAGATTGGAAGACTTAGTATTGTTAAAATGGCAATACTACCCAAAGCAATATACAGATTGAATCTTCACATTCAATGCAATTTCTGTCAAAACCCAATGACCATTTTGGTTGAAATGGATAAGTGTATCCTAAAAGTCATATGGAATATGCAAGGAACCCTGAATAGTCAAAACAATCTTGAAAAAGCACAAGGCTGGAGGACTCACTTCCCAATTTCAAAACTTACTACAAAGCTAGAGTAATTAAAAATGTGATACTGGCATAGATTAATGGACTATAATTTAAAGTCACATCTATCATGCTCAATCAATTAATTTTGACAAGACCATGCAATGAGAGAATAAAATTTTTTACTAAATGTTGCTGGTATGTCTGGATATCCTCATGCAAAATAAGAAACTTGGGCAATTACCTCATACCATATACAAAAAATTAACCCAAACTGGATCAAAGATCTGAATATAAGAGCTAAAACTATAAAAGTCTTTAATGACAACAAGAGTATATTTTCGTTACCTTGAATTTGGAGATGGTCTCCAAGATATGACACCAAAAGATGAGCAACAAAAGAAAAAATAGATAAATTGGACATCATCAAATTTTAAACTTTTATGCATCAAAGAACACTATCAAGAAAGTAAAAAATCAACCCACAGAGTGGGAGGAGATATTTGCAAATCATATCTCTTATAAGCATTTAATATCAAGACTATATAAAGAACTTTTATAGAACTCAACAGAAAAAAGACAAATAGCCCAATTAAAAAATGAGCAAAGGACTGAATAGCTATTCCGCCAAAGAAAATATACAAATGTTCAACAAGCACATAGAGAGATGTTCAACATCATTTGTCATTAAGGAAATTCCAATCACAACCACAATGACATATCACTTCACACTCAGTAAGAGGGCTATGATCACAAAGAAGAAATTATTAAATGTTGGCCAGCTTGTGGAAAAATTGGAATCCTCATTCACTGATGATAGGAATATACAATGGTGCGGTCACTGTGGAAACAGTTTGGCATTTTCTCAATAAACTAAACAAAATACCTTATGACCACTATAAGAAATATGCCCAAGAGAATTGAAAACAGTAATTCAAAAAACAGCTTATACACTAACGTTCCCAGTAGCACAGTTCACAATAGCCAAAAGGTATAAACAATCCAACTGTTTATAAGCTGATGAATAGATAAACAAAATGTGGTATATTCCTAAAGAAGAAGAATATTCAGCCATAGAAAAGGAAGGGAATACTGAAACATGCTACAATGTGAAAGAACCTTGAAAATCTTATGCTAGGTGAAAGAAGTCAGACACAAAAGGTCACATATTGTATGACTATGTATATGACTGTATTAGTCAGCCAAAGGGGTGCTGATGCAAAATACCAGAAATTGGTTGGTCTTTATAAAGGGTATTTATTTGGGGTAGAAGTCCACAGTTACCAGGCCATAAAGCTTAAGTTTCTTCCCTCACCAAAGTCCATTGCCACGTGTTGGAGCAAGACAGCTGCCGACATTTGCCAGGGTTCAGGCTTCTTGGGTTCCTCTCCTCCCCGGGGCTGCATTTCTCTCCGGGCTTAGCTCCTCTGGTTCCTCCCCAAGGTCAGCTGTAGACTGTGAGGCTCTCTAGGCTTTGCTTCTCTCCACAAGGCCAGCTGTGAACTCTCAGGCGAATGGGCTCATCTCTATCCCGGGGCCTTCTCTCCTTCCTCACCAGAACTCCAACATCAAAACTGCTCCAACACTATCCTTTGCCATGTCTTTTATCTTCGATTCCCACCCCACCAAGGGGTGGGGTTCAACGCCCTACTGACATGGGCCAGTTAACGCCCTGTCAGAACTTAATCATGCCCAGATTAGTAGACCAGTTTACAGGCATGATCCAATATCTATTTCTGAAATTCATAATTACATCAAACTGCCCAACTGCTAAATGACATATCCAGAATATTCCTAGAGACAGAAAACATATAAGTGAATATCAAAGGTTAGGGGAGGGAAGAATGGGAAATGGTTAATTTGTACTGGGTTTTAGTTTGGGGTGATGAAAATGTTATGGAAATAGTGAGTGGAAATAGTGAGTGGTACCCAATGTTGAGACTATACTGCATGCCACATAATTTTATAGTTAATATAATTTAAATGGTGAATTTTATGTTATATGTATTTCACTACAATAAAACACACA